>VXBI01010658.1:74880-230770 GCA_013397375.1 Toxostoma redivivum
AAAAAAAAAAAGACAAAAGAGAATTATGGTATAAGAGAAAAAATCATTATGGTCAATTCAAAATCACTCATCTCAAGGCTGGTAGTTATTTTCTTTTAAAATGTAAAATGCTCTTTTATGCTCTTTTTCCTACTATTTCTTACCAGGCTAATTGTGTAAAAGAGTTTTATTTCTGGCCTATTGCAGTTGGTACTTGTTGTCAGTATAGATGCACTGGATAAACTCCCAGAGATCATCTGTGACTTTCCAAACAGAAATACAGCAAATAGTGCCATTTGCTTTCTGCTTCCTTCTTCCACAGCTGAGAAAATTACATTTTCCTAGAACATTGTTGTACAAATTCTGAACTCAACATGATTTCCAAGGTCCTCATATGTATAGTTTAGTTCAGTGGGTTTCCAAATAGGAGATCCAGATGGGATATTCTTAGAAATTTATAAAAATGTGTAAGGGAAAATTAAAAAATTAATAGACTGTATCATTTGACACAAAATTGTTTCTACATAACTTACAGGACTATTTGCTGCTAGATTTTAATGATGTGTCAATCAGAAGTTGCAGAAATGCTACTGCTGATAGCAAAGTCCTTGTACTTTTGGCACATTGCAGCACACTTCTCTGGTGGATCACAGCCTGAGTACACATTCATAAGACAGACCTCTTAGTTCTAATAACTGTTTTGATAAGCCTTTTCTCATGATAATGGGTGAAAAATGCTTTCATCACTCCAGTTAAGGGAAGTATCTTGGTTTAGATGTTGGATCAGGTAGTAGTTTGATTCAAATGTCATTTTACCTTCAAATGAATTTCAAGTCAATGCAGTGAATAAATGCTTTCACTATATTCTCTCTTTTTCCAGAAAATTAATATTCTTCCTTCCTGTTAGAAGAGCAGCTCCTTTCAGCATCTTCAGAAGCAACCTGGTGAGAAAATAATATAACACTCTTTCTCCTTCACAGCTTGCTTAGGTATTTTAGGTGTGATGCTCAAGTTGCTTACGACTGTGACTTCTTGCGATGTGTAGTGTTCCATACGACCACTGCTATTTAAATTACATCTCATTTGCTGCCGATTCGAACATTCACACTGATGATTCAGACATCCATCTGAACATCCTTCAGGAAGTAGAAAATCACAAGTGAGCACAGTTGCACAGAACAGGGTTACAAAGAAATCAATCACAGATGCATGCAAAGGTGGATCACTGCTTGTCACACTCATAGCAGCATATAATAGCACATAGGAAATGGTGCTTAAAGTCATTTTAAGCACTGCAGTTAATGGCATTTGCCATAATACATTTAATCTGAAACTTCAGAGCACAATGCTGCTGTACTGACTGTACTTTAACTTCTAAAGTCAAATGTCAGCTCTTTGTCTGCAATCAAAGCAATGACTGCGACACCCCTGGCTGAGCTGGTTTCACCCAGACGATGATAGGAAGCAAATTTTAGCGTTCATTGAGCATAATCCCGCTAATTATTTATTGCCATTCCTTGAAGACTCACTATTCTACTAATTCTGAAGTGTGTATTTGTAATTTTCAGCAGATTGATGATGTATTTAAGGCAAATATTCACTCTGGTACTTGGTGCTTATTTGGCCTTAATGTATGAAACAGCATTCCTATGAATAAGCTAATTCTTCCAAATATTAATTTATTCATTTTTTAATCACAATTTTTCTCCATGATTCACCCATTTCCTAATTTTGATCATTCATTTTATATTATGGTATTTTTACTTCACTGAAAGAATACCAGATACTTTTTATGGATTCCTTGTCTTCTCAGAAATTGTAGCAACTTGCCTCTGTGAGAAAAAACTGTGATGAGGCAAATAAAAATACTCACACTTAGCACTGACTCTGAAGTTTTAAACCTCTCACAGAGGACTGAAATCATTATTGGTGTACAGTGAGAAGCATTCACAGTGAAGTGAGAGAAGAAAATGCAGTTTTAAGTGCTGGAAAATAGGTCACCTTCACCACACAACATAAAGGACCTACAACGCAAAAAAAAAAATTTCTGAGAGCTCAGCCCCCTGCTGTACAAAAAGAGATGACACCATAAAGAAGGAGAGTACACCTGAAACCCAGAAACACACCGTCTGTCCTACAAAACAGATGGAAGGGAAATTACTTATCACTTCCACCTGATCCAGTTTATAGGTGGTCTGAGGCTGGCCCCACCTCTTAGGCACTACTAAAGCATAACTCCAAAGTGCACAGTACTTTTATCACAAGGTGCTATCTTTACTAAAGGAAATACAAATATTTGCGTCATTTTTAGGTGGAGGGAAAGTAGATATTTCTCAATTATATGTCCACTTTTTTTTCCTTCTTAAAAACAGTACCTCTTTCCAAATAATTTTGAAAATGTTTGGTTCAATTTCAGGTTGCATTAACTGAGTGTCTTTTTCTAATAAGAAAAATATTGAAGCACAAATGCCAACTTTAACCTAGCTTCCATCTCACACATTAATAAGGGCAAAATTCAACTCTTTGTAGCCCAGAATATGATAAAACTGAAGAAAATATAAAATTTCTGCATCAATAAACTGTTAAATTTAACAATCAAATTACCAAGAATTTTTCCACTAATAACTTCTACCTGCAATTACTAATGAACATTTTTGAGAAATCTATTAAAAAAAAAGTTAGCAATGTCTTTTCTAAACTACTGAAATTGTTATGTGTCTGATGTTTGAGACCTATATAATCTCTTTTCCCGCAGAATGCATATTAAACCTCTGTTTTGTTCTATTAAAGTGTCTCCTTTAATCTACTTGTTCTGGCACTAGGATATGTTAACTAAGTGTCTGTTCATTAACTGTTTTGCCATAAATAATTCAATTAATTTAACAAACCTATGATTTTCACATTGATCTCTAAATTTCTTATAGTAAATACTGCATCTTGGCATCATAAAAATTATGTATTCCTAAGATTAAAGAAGTGTTACAAGATAGCTGAAGCAGCTGAAATGCTCTCCACCATCTGAGCAGTAGTAAATGGACTGTTACACCTAAGTTCACTTCTAAGATATACATTTGACCTTTCATCCCTAGGTTTGAAAATATGTGCATGGGTTAGACACCTTCTGTAAGATACTGATATTTCATTGGGATTGTACTTACATCATTCATCATACTGTATCACAGATGATGTGCTGTTAAATACTAATTTTGTAGGTACTGTAAAATACAGTTTAAAATACATTACAAGGATACTGACTGTCTACTTTTCAAGAACATAACCTTAATATATCAGTGCATTATCATTTTACTGCTCTTATTAATATGAATGTCTTTTCTCATATAGGTGTGGGGATTTGAAAATAGCTTGTTTTTTGGATTATATTCATTATTATATGCTTATGGTTACATCTAAATGCCTGCTCCTTGGTTTTGCAGTTTAAATTACTCTTTTACATAGATGTTACGAGAGTTTTAGCTAAATATTTTCAAAATACATTTGGGTTCTGTACCTTTAAAGCAATCATTGCCATAGGCCTCAATATAAATGATAAATACTTTAGCACAACAAATATAAAGATGGATCGTAGCCAGTCTTTAGAGCTATACCACATGCATATTGTGAAAAGTTCTGCTTAAGCCCACCTACTAATAAGTAACTGTTTTATTTTCTAAAAACAGTTAGTTTTAAACCTCTACTGCCATACTCTACTTCAGCCAAGGCTGCAGAAGTCAGAAATCCCCCTGGGTATAGAGCAGTCATTCCCAAGCAGATTGTGGGGGCACTAGTGTGAGTGTCAAGGCTCACAGCAGCATCCAAAACTCAGTTGCTCCCCTACAGCATTTCTGACCATTTTCTGTGCTATGGTTAAGAGAACAGGACTGCAAGATTTGCAAGTATGCTATTTTTCAATAATAGTTGCAAAAAAAAGTTTAGGCAAGGAAGAAATGAAAGGCCAATAGACCTATCTAGAATTTCAAAAATTCGTTTTCTACAAGTATTTCCTCACTGACATTTTATTCCTTTTTAAAGTCTTGCTGACCCTGGAAAGGCCTACTGTTTGAGGAGATTAATACAGATTGCAGAAGAGCTGACTGTTTCTCATACACATTGAATTATTTTCACCACATACAAAACAAGCAGGATTTTCAAGTATCACCAGTCAAATTACTGATCAATTTCTTGACATTGTTCAATAAGGACTAACAAAGATTTTATGAAATGTTTAATATTTCATGGAATCTTTTCTATAGGATCCTTTCACTAAACTGATATTAAGCTTTATCCATCTCTGGTCAACCCTATAAAACGTTTTTGTAATTAGAATGGAAGAAAGGAGGAAACTTAAATAACATCTTGTATATCAACATCTATATTTAACACTCAAAAATTTCTGTAGACATGTTGATGTAAAGACAATCAGAATTTTATGAATGCAGGAAGTACCAATAGTTTGATTAAGAGAGAAACTGGTAAGGTAGAAAAGTTAATTTAGCTGAAGCAGTACAGGGTAGATGTTCAGCTTTTAATTAGGCAATGAGACAGATGAGGTCAGGCTCAAGGTCAGGTTGCACAGAGCTGTAGTCATCCTGATCTAGTTGAAGATGTTCCTGCTTATCGCAGCGGGGTTGGACTAGATGAACTTTAAAGATCCCTTCCAACCTATCCATGCCATGATTCTATATGCAATAATGTGATAGACTGCCAACAATGTGGACCAATCCCATCTGATAAAGAAGTGAATCATCTTACCCAGATATGAAATGAAAGTCAATATTCTCTGGAGTTTGATGCTGTCTACTGCATTGTATTTGGGGCTTTTTCTTTTATAATTGATCATTTTAACAGATTAGAAATCATTCAATCAAAATTGTTAAAATAGGTCTTGTGGGTAAGGTTCCCTGTAAATGTTTAATCAAGGTCTCTTCCCTTAAACCTCTTATTTCCAGTGATGCTGCAGGCCATTCCTGAGTCCATCATTAGTACACTTCCTGACTGATAGTCATTATCTTTTCTCATTTCAAGGCTTTACTGATATCTTGAAATAAGAATAGAGTCTTATTGCACAAATTAGTTAACAGGTCTTGCGTTGGTGTCAGGAGAAAGGAGATAGTGGAAAAATGCTGAGGCTCACTGCAAGATTTTTTTACTAAAGCTAAACAGCAGGGGTGAAGGGAGGGCAGGATTGTCATCTATACCACTGAGACAACAGATTGATGTTACACATATATTTGTACTTCAGGCCTGATGGGCTCCTCAGCTTACAGCTGCTGTGCTCAAATGGGAGCACAAATGGGTCTCAGGTGGGATATGTGACAATGACTAAATGAACTCAGTTACAAAATGTCCCAAACAAAACTGGTGTAATCTCACTGCTACTTATAACCAGACTCTTTCTGGCAATAAAGCCAACTAGTTTACTGTCATTCACAGACAACACAACCAACCTGGATGTGCAATTGGCTGGTGCAATTAATTTTAGAATGCAGTTCAAGTCCACACCAGCCCAAATATAAGATAGCAGAGAGATACTCACCCCTTCCTTTCTCTTTGTACCAATCAGAAAACCTCACCACTACCAAGAAGCCAGTCCTATATTTCAGATAAAGAAAAGGTGATATTTGTGGCAGCATAGCCTCCTGCTGTTAGAAGTATAGGAAAATCAAAGATTTGCTGGAAGAGATGAAGCTTGCTTTGGAAATACACAGCTGACACTATGACAATTTAACAGTTCAGGAGATTGAAGCTCCCTTCTTTTTTTTTCTTTGTGAAACTACAGAAAAACCAAAGTTGTAAGAGGTCAGCCTCAGAAAAATCACCCTAGAAAGCAGAAGAAGCCACCTCTTGGAAGCCACCTCCTTTTCACATGTGTACGCAGCTCAAGAACCACGTGGGGACACTGAGTTCTGTGAGAAACATGATATTCTAGCTTTATCCTAACATAGCCCCTTGAAAGCAGCTGGTTTTTCTCCTTGGACCCAAATAGTTCTGCACAAGTTACTGAAATTAAGTCTGCACAGTACTATTCATTCATTAACCCTCATTGCTGCTGCTGGAACTATTAATGCCACATTTCCAATAGTAACTGGTGCATTTCCTTCCAATTGCTTATATTCACAATTAAACTGGAAATAGCCTTTAATTTTTCACAAGGAAATAGAGGATAATTGGATTTTATTAAAATAAATCACTCACAGCTTTTAATGCAAATGCATGGGTAACATCAAAGACATTGAAAAGCTTCTGAAAGAAATAATAATAAAACAGTGGATCTGTCTCACAAGTTTAACTGGCAACTTTTCCCCAGCCGGAGGGCCTGTTCTATTAAAACATGGCAAATGCATAGCAGCAGAAAAAGAATAAAGAGAATTTTCAAGAGGTGACTGCCAGATCAACACCACAAAAAGTTACTGAGTTTGATAAAGAAATGAGACATCAAGGGTAGAAGGACTACAGAGTTGCCTTTCCTCTATAAATATCAGAGAGGGCAAAATATGCTACAGGGGGATACAAACCAGGGCAGCTTGCAGGCAGAGTAGTGCTGTAGTTGCAGTTTCAGACCCAGAGTCCAGAGTTAAGATATCATAATATCCCAAAAAGTCTACCAAAAAAAAAATATTAAAGGAAGGATAAAAGAGGTAAAACTTCAGAAAGCTGCAGGTGAAGACCAAGCCTCAAGAGAGGTGTTAAACTTGTGTGATGATGAGCTCATCATTTGAGATTCACAAACATCAGTCAATGCCAGCTGACATTTAGTGGTATTTACATGCTTTACCGAGCTTTCTGATCTCAAACTCCAAAATCTGATTCTTTCACACACTTCATGTCTTTTATCTTTTCTTATTTTTTCTTCATTTCTTCTCTCTAATGATTCCCATTCTACAAGTCATCATTCCATTTTTTAAACCTGCATTTCAAAAATAAGTATAGATCAATACTTGGGGAAGAAAAAAAAGGAGACATCTACAGGACAAATAGTAATGATCAGAATTTTACAAGACATATAAGAAGACATTCATTAAAATTACTGAAATACTTGAAATATCAACACATTAAGTAAATATTAATAGCTAGTTTCTTTATTCTTACCTATCCTTAAACCTGGCAAAGCATTTGTGTTGATACAGAGCATCATAAATATACTGACCATTTAGTACCTCTGGATTTTAACTCTTTTAAACTAAAAGAGTGAATTATTTTGTCACTGCTATACTAATGAATTAAACTCCCACTATTCTATAGAATTAGGTACCTGAAAATTTTCCAAGACTTCAGAGGATAGACTTTGGTTTTATACTGCTTGAAAATCACAGAATCCTGACAGAGGACATGGAAAAGTTGTCATTGCAAGACCACTTGGTGATCTTTGAACAATCATTGTGACTGGGAAAGATGCCTGAGGACAGGAAGAAAGAGAATGACATTCCTATCTTCCAAGAAGGAATAGTAAAATAGACCCAGAGAACCCCGAACCTTGGAACCTGATGAAGCAAGTAATAGTGTAAGCCACATGAACAAGAAGCTCATCAAGAGTAGTTTTTATGGTACCATCATTGGAAAGTGTTGCTTGACCAATCTACTGATGACCTCGGACAGTGAAATGACTGGCTTAGCAAATGAGGAGAGAGCAGGGATACTGAGCATTTTGACTTCAGGAAGGCTTTTGACACTGTCACCCTTAAAATTCTCAGAGAGGAATTGATGAGGCATTCACCAGACAGACAGACAGTGACAGATGGAAAACCAACTGAGCAGACAGGCCCAGAGAGGGGGTGGTTGGTGACCTGTAACACAAACTCTAGCTGGAGGGCAATAACTACCAGTGTATCCCAAGGGTTGATACTGGCTCCAATCCTGTTCAGTTAATGTCCTAAACGATGGGGCAGAGTGTAGCCTCAGTAATAACCATGAAGAACTGCATTAGGACATGGAAGTCTGACAGGAGGTAGAGATTAGATGGTGGGAAATGAGAGAGATGGAAAACTCTCTGAGCTTTTGAGCTCTATGGGTTGGGATCAGAAACACAAAATCCAGCTGGGGCCCACTTACTAGTTGCATGCTCCAAGGATTGCTGCTGGGCCAATCTTGTGTAACTGCTTCATTAATGAACTTGGATGATGGAACAGCACAGATGATATCAAACCAAGAGGAGTGGCTGATACACCACAGTCATCTTGCCATTCAGAGGGATCTCAACAAGGTGGTGAAGTGGGATGACAGGAAATTCATGACATTCAACAAACACCAAATCCTGCACTTGGGTAGGAATAGCTTCATGCATGGGATAGCTGGGAGTTGACTATCTGCAAAGAAGCTTTGCAGAGAACTGCTACTGGGTCCTTCCTGACCACAGTTTGACCATGAGGGAACAATGCCTCCTCTCAGCAAAGGAGGCTAGAAATGACACTGGGTCTGTTAGGAAAAGCCTTTCCCACAGATCAGAGAAGGCACTGATGAGCCCACGTCAGGAATGTTGGATCAAATATTGGGCTCCTCAGTAAAGAAGAGGTATGGAAATACTGGAGAGAGCTCAGTAAAGGGCCACAAAAATGACTAAGTCTTCATCATTCTTATCCACATGAGTATATATATATACACTCATGATGGAAGGGAAGGAGAAAGTCAGACTCTTCTGACTTCTGTCACTCTGCTGATGCTCAGTGACAGAAAAAATGTCAATGGACATCAATTCAGAGAGGAAATTCCATTTAAATGTAAGAAAAATCTTTTTCACCATGCCTATTTTGGAATACAGGTTGGTCAGAGAAGTTGAGAAGTCTCCATGCTTGGAGATATTCAAAATACAACCAGACATAGCCATTACCAATTAGCTCTAGGAAATCCTGGTTTTAGCAGGAGCATTTGGCTAGATCGTGCTCAAAACTCCCTTCCAACCTCAGTGTGCTGTGATTCAAAGTATAAATACCACATACCAGTATTTCACATTTTCAGAACTAGAATATATGACTTAAAAGAAAGCACCAAGAGATGAAGTTGATTTCTACATTGCCACTACTGTATAATACTCACAAAATATTTGCCTTGATAAATTATTTTAAATCTTGAGATTACCTATTTATATACTCTGTTAAAATAATTTTAATTTTAGCCCAGCAATACTGATTTTCAATTGTCAGTTTCTTTTGAACTTCAGAAGCAGAGAACTTACTGCTTATTTCAGATGTGCTCAGGTGGGTATACACCAATATTACCAGAGAACTTGATGAAAATAGAGAAATAGTCCTATGGCTAAAAAGAGATTGTGCGTTTTTTCTAAAAAACAAACCCCTTATAAGCTTGCCCTGCAGTTAAACTGCTATAGCAAACAGTAATAGTCAATTCACATCTATTATAAGAGCAGTATCACCTGCAGTTTTATTGACTGTCAGAAAACAGGTCCCATTTTGTGAAACAATAAAAATCAAATTTAGTGTAAAATCTCCCAAGGTTGTAGCCTGTAACCTTATAACATCAGAAACGACAGCAGTAAGCCTTTTCTTTTCCTCCTTTTTTCAGTTCAGACTCCAAAAGAAACCAGAGATTATATTCCAGAGTAGTGAGTCCTGAAGACATAGACATATTACCAGGCAGAGGCACAAGAAAGGTACCAGAAATTGCTTTCAGTTTGTTTCTTTTCTTAGTAGTCTACACTTCTAGCCAATACAGAAAGGCACAGCCTGTTATCTAACACTCACAGGTAAATTTTAAGGACTAAACAAAATATGAAGCGTTAACAACACAATGTAATTTTTCTGTTCTTAGTCTCTAATGTTTCCCCACTTGTGTTCACACAAATAATTGTGCAAACACAGTGAAAGAACATTTGGGAAATGCAACTGAACTCCTCAAGTACAAGGTCATTGTATTGGGTTTGCATGGCAAAATTTTGGTCTAGGAGGGACCATGAGAAGTGTCTTCTGTGAGAATGGCCAGAAGCTTCCCCCATGTCCAACAGAGCCAACGCCACTTAGATACCTCCATGGCTGAGTATTGCACCCCAAAGTACTCAGTAGCTTCATGCATTTCAATCCTCCATTTCACATGCATGTTGAATTTAGATAAAAGTTCCCCAAAATTAGAAACAGATAAAACATGCAGTAATACAGATTATTATACACACTTTAAAGGAACTCCACAAAATAGAAAATTGCATGCTCCATGGAAGAAGGAGAGCTACATTTGAAAACAATGGACCATATTTACATTGGTGACATATTGCCCTGTCTTTTCAAAGAGACAGAGAGTCTTATCTGTAATGGAAAAGTTATTTTTAAAAAAGGAATGCCAACTCAGAATCAAATATTTAACAAATAGCAAAATGTCAGTGTGAGGTGCACATATAAATTTGGAGTAGCCTTTATAGACTTCACACTGCTGATTGCAAGATTGGAATTTGTACCTGAAGATATACATACAAAATATTATAAGCTTCTGTAATCAAGCTTTTATATTCTGTCAGTCCTGACACAAACTAATGGAAAAGAACTGCATGGGAACAAAAATGCAGACGTCACATTTACTCCCTACCTTTCTTCAGCATCCATTTTGGAAAAGAACAAACCTACTTTTCCCTCACTTAATACAATGTTGGACTCTTACTCTGAAAACTTTAGAATGGAGTAAAATTTGCATCTGAAGTAAAAATTTAAATATGGATCATACACCTAAACAGGCAGCTAGGATCACTCAGATAGTCCAAAGCTGTCCATCAGGAACCATTTCTTGTGCCTTTCAGAGCAGGCACATTCCACTGCAGGTCTCTTGCTAGATCCCAGTTAAGTGTTGCAAGGGACCTTGTCCAGGCAACCAAATAAAAATAACTCAATATAGAAAATGGGCTCGTTTGATTCAAGCAGAGGTTAAAGCAGGTTATACAATCTCAGGTTTGCCTAATTATCAGTTTGGGCTTTCTTTTTTAGCCCAGCATGGGTTCAGATTTCAGCCTTAGTTGAGTAAATAGCTGCCTCAAACAGGAGCTGAACAAGCTATCTTCATTAAAACTTCTCTACAGAGAGTTTGAGTGTTTGGGCAAGAAAAAGGAAGAGGGGAAAGCAAATGAGGCTCTAAGACTAAGAGTTCCCTTTCATCTAGGCAATGTAATGCAAATCCTTTCTATTGCACATTTTAAGATGTAAATTGGATTCAAGTTGATGTCCACCTGTCTTGAACCAGCAGGGATGTCTTCCCATTTTTATCAAAGCATTTCTCTGCCAATTACTGGCTGTTGTGACAGTTGGAGATTTTTTGTGTGTGTGTGCAGACTTTTACAAATACAAACTCATTAAAATTAGATCTTTCATTTTCTGATTCCAAGGAAAACTGTCACTGAAAAATATCAGGGGTCAAGTGATCTGTATAGTCTAATTACATCCTAAAATACCTGAAAGCTTATATTTATCAGAAAAAAAAGAGTCCTATTTTCATGGTATTTTCCATTTTTAAAATTTTATTATTTTTAAGAGGGGAAAACATTATGTAATACAGAAAGATATTTGCATTGTTTACTCACTGCAGACAACTAAGTCTCTATTCATTACGTAAATTTTATTTAATAGCAGCAAGCAAAAATTTCCCAATTAATTTGAGTAAATTCTCTTCCATTCTGTAGAAAAATAGATGTTCATTAGAACAACTCTACAGAGCTCATATACTGGAATTCACCAAATCATTAACAAGCAACAACAAGCTCAGATCAAGTTGCTATGATACCTAACTTGTTTAAAAACACAAACTTTCATTTCACTGGAAAAAAAACCAGATACGACTGTAATGTGTTTAGCAGTGAAAAAGAAAAAAATGGAACAATTTTCTTCATCTTATGAAATTTTTCAGGAGATTGGTTTTAAAAGATGCAATTTTTTTTTTCATGAGGTAAATTATCCTATTGTGGTGTCTTGATATCAGAAACATTCATGACCAATCTCTCGCTAATGTTCTGTATTCAAAATGAGCATTGCAAATATGTTCAGTTACTAAGGATAGGCATGTAAGTCACAATTTTGGCTATCATGGTGTCAGAACCAGTTTTCCAATGTGTTGAGGCAGATGCATTCTCTGCATGCAGCAATGTTTGATGTACGGATATGACATTGTAGCTATATTTATGATAGATTTCAGCTGTTACTTTAGACTTTTTTTCTCACTACCCTTTCGCAGTCTTTCAGCAGAAAACATGCCTGACAACTGTTGACAGGCAGGTAAAGGTGTAAATGTTAAGGGAAAACTGAAGGAATTTTGGTACTTGGAAGTACCAAAAGAGATGGAAAGGGAGACCTTTCAAGGTCTAGAATATCCTGCTCTGGATCTCAACCACGATGTGTGGTACATACATGCTTATTTAGGGACAGAGTTGATCTAGAAAACCTTCTGAGAGGACCCCTCTTACATTTCATTTGGCCTTGCAATTCAAACATGCAATAAAATATCAGGAAAAGTTTTGGAAACAACAAATACAAAAAAATATACTTGCCAGAAAAGTATGCCACAGAAGGGGGAGTTGTTGCCTTTCCCTCTTTGCACATATGTTGCTCAAATCTGTAGGCTTTTTCTTTTATAGGAGGGGAAGAGGGGGGGCATGTTTAGGTTTCAGGATATGAGGATTTTTGGTGTGAGGAGGGACCCACATTTTCTTTCAAACATACAAATTGGCTAACAGATTACTAGAAATCATTACCCAAGAATACAAATAATTTTTTGTTAAGATGAAAAGCAAAATCTAGCAAGATGGTACTGCCAAGAATATCTGGCACATTTCAAGTTCCAGCCCCAGCATGGCCTCTGCCACGTCCTTTCTTGTCCAAGCATCTGTGCCTCACTCCTCAGAACATTTCCCTACTTTTTCTCTCACTATTCACTTCCATTGTAATGTAAAAAAAACGTTCTTTGCAGAAGCTCGAGCCTGACAGAAGGAAGCCTCTGTGGCTCAGGAGGAGCTGCTGGCAGCTGTGCCCCTCCATGGAGGAGCAGTACCACCTGCAGGGCTGGCATGGCTGGAGCTGGGAACCAGGCTCAGGAGAGGCAAAGGAGGTGGCCGAGCACAGTGGGGGACCATGTAAACAGCACAGGAAACAGGCATGATCCAGAAATCCCTTTCTAAGGAGATGGGCAACCCGATTTCTTGGACTGTAATCCCAGCAGCTGCAGGTCTCCTGTGGAGACCCCAGTCAGGACAGGACTGTACTGGGAATGAATTCCCACTCTGCCTGACAGGGACCTACTGGAAGTCATCACAACATGCAGTGTCTCATACAGTAGAAGTTGGATGAATTCCAAAGTTGGTAAGATGAAATACAGGCTTTTTCCCTCATGTATCACATTGGTTCTCAGATTTGTGACCTCTCCTTGAAAAATCTAAGTTAAGGAAATGAAATTCATCTGAACTAAGCCTTCCTTCTACATTAAAAAAAAAAAAATAGTTACACTAGCTCATCTGCAGTTATATACTGCACTATCTGCACTAGATGTTCCCCAATGCCCACAGGATATTATTTTCAGTTATATAAACTGTAGTAGTTGTGTCTCTTCCACTGTGCCACTCAGACAACATAGAAATGTAAACACTAAACCTCTATAAAAGGGAGATCAGATTAAAGGGTTTAATTTGAATGCAGGAGAGAGATATTAAAAATTAAAGAATAATCACAGGTACCTTCAAAATAGGGAAGTGATTTGAAACCAGTTTCCAGAAAGGCTGAGTAAGAAACTCTAGGGCAGAATATTGGAGGTCGATGAAAGTTATCCTGAGTACCTTCACACAGTGCTCCAAATCCAGCAAAGGACTGAGGTATATATTAGACACAGAAGAGGAACTGCAAATTTTAACCAGGGACCAGGCTTGCGTAAAGCAAAAATAAACCATTAAAGCCTTCTTGTTTAAAAGACAGGCATCAGCACAGTAAAATCAAATTCTTTTTCTCAGCTGAAATATCCTTATGTTCTCATGGAATGAAACAAAATTCCATCCACCTCTCCTGACTTTGTATTTCAGAGTCCATTTTCCGTAAGCTCTGATATGTGGTCACACACTGTTATTTTCAAAGCAGAGCAAGATTGTGGAAGAGCTTTCAAAACAAGATAGATCTCTAAAATAGAATAAAAATGGCAAAAGAATATTAACTTCTAAAGCCTTTATTTGTATATGTGTTTCTGCACAGTTAGTGTGCAAATACTCACAAATATATCTGCCTACATACACATATATATGTATATATACACATATGCATAGATGCTGGTATAGTTACATCAATATAGATGTGGATAGATATTGGATATGGATATATATTTATATGGCTATAAATACAGAGATGTGTGTGCATACACCTATTTTAAAGCAAAGAATGAAGTATTTAACCACTAAGTTCTGCACCTTGAAGGAACTGAAACTTCAAAACATCTTCATGCAGGAATGCCACACATTGATAAGGCACAGGTTGAAAGAGGATGTCCAGCTGGACTAAAGCCCAATAGACATAAACGTTCTTCACAGCAACTGATTGCATTTGTCCAGCTGCTACCAGGGCAAGCTGATCAGCTGTAAACAACAGACACTAGGAATATATATATATTCTTTTATTATTTTTTACATTATATTATACAAAACAATCAAAATGTCAGCCACAGAATCTTTTATAGTAACTCAGCTGAGATGCTCTGCCTCTTCCTGTGTCTTTCCTTCTGGTGTGCAGAAACACAGGGTGACATTTTCTCACTTTGAGAGATCTTTTTTCTGTTCTGAGAATTAGAAATTGCCAAGTAATTCTAAAACACCAGTCTGTTTATTCTGTTTTATTTTTCATTTCTTCTTTCTGAGCAGCTAGTCCTAAGGGATTCAGTAGAATACACACATCCTTTTAAAGGATAATTATGCTTCCATAAGGTGACTATGTCACTGTTCTAAATCCTGCAGTAGAGACAGACTTATTTTACCTGCATAAAACTATCTTTAATTTTCACAAGGAGCATGTTAGATTTGCTATTTACTGGTACAACTGACGGACATTGTTTGATCCAGTGGTAGTTTGGAGCACTTAAATCTCTTGCTGAGAACAAAAGGAGGATCACAGAGGGAGCAAGAATGACAGACCAGAAATGCTGTAAATGTTCTGAGCAAAGTTTACAGATGGTTAGACAAGACTTCCCCCTTGTAAGTAGCACTATGGCTACCAAGCAACCTAATTGTCACTAGGAACGAAATCATATTCCTCATCACTACCCACTGCTCTTGCGAGCACAAAGTAAACTTGGGATGAAGGTCAAATCATTAATAGTCATGCCAAGTCAAATTTGTGCAGCAGCTGCAAAGCAGCTTGAGCCAAGGCATTGTAGGAATAGCTGAAGATCACTACTGGAGCAAGCAGAATATTCCTTTTTCACTCTTCTTTTATAAGCCAAAGGATCACAGCAAAAGTCCTCTGAAAGCCCTTCATTAGTTGTACTCCTGACAGGCAGAATAAGCTTGGACTTTAAGAGTCTAAAAAATCCTATGCAGAAGAATCAAAGTTCTTTATTTTAATCTTTTCTGACATTTTATCCAATAAATGATTGTTAAAAAATTGATTTTTTTAAGGTCAGTCACTTGCTTCCTACCTTTCTTCTAAGCTTCCAATAATATACTAGCTTTTCTTACTTATCCCACTTACTAAAACACGTTACCAAATTTATCCTTTCAAGAGAGAGGTTTTTTTCCTACATGTTTTGAGAAGCATATATTGCTGGACCAGTGCTGAGACTTAACTATGACTTAACTTTCTGTATACAAAGAAGCATGCAGCAGGATAGTGAAAAAAGGATGTAGTGTCCCAATAGTTAAGGCATTGGAGTTTTAATGTGACAGCTGAAAAATTCATACACAGAAATTGCAGTTTATTTTTCTAAAAAGAGTGAAGGGCTGAGTTAGCAGTGAAAGACTCTGAAGATCTGGCCTTAGGGAGCCCTATATCCTTGAAACCTGAAGATTAAACCACTGTGACACTCCCTTGAGCAGAAAAGAGACAAAATATTGAAGCAACCCATCCAACCACCAGCGCAGCATCTTTGCCCAGAAGATGAAAATATAGCAACTCACTAGCTAAAATTTATTGGAGCAAAAATGAAAAATTATTTTAAAAGCAAAAAGACAAATGTAGACCATTACATAATTTGGAGGGGAAAGGTCCTCTTGAGGTTTCCTGGTCCCTCCTTCAGCTGAAACAGGGCTAAACTCAGCATTAAATTGATCTGCTCAGGGTCTTGGTAATAAATTGCCTTGTTTAATTGAAACAAATTGCAGTAGATGCAGACAAGATAACTGTGGAAGATCATATGCAATATGACTGAATGAATCTCTTATCCTGAAAGCATTTCTGATGGAATCAATTTGTCAGGACATAGGGTATATAGCAGAACTACAGAAAACAGCAACAGAATTTCTATAATTCATATTATCATAGTATCTATTGATCTTCTTCACTGGACATCCTAAGCAAAAACATAGTATAAAAACTTAATTTCTGTCCCACAGAGACTGACATCTACATATAAGACACAGCAAATCAATATGGACAGATTAGGGAACAACAGTGAGACAGTCTAGGCCAACATGACAGGTACAAATCACAGCAGGTAGGAGTTTGACCTGCTGGCAGGTTTGGGTTTTTTTGTCATCAATACATCCTTAAGTTGTTATAAGATATTTGAGCAAGGACGACATGTTGTTGCTTTGCACAGGTTTATAAAGTGCCCTTCTCATAGGCATTACAACAAGGTTATTCTTTCAATGACACCAGAAATCTTTGAAGAACATTGAAAAAAAGGAAGAAGACCAGTAATGCTGTAGTTCTTATTTTAGAATCCAAATTCTTTTTCTAAGAGTATACTTGGAGCATCTTAAATTTTCTCTATTGTCCAAAATTTCCCTCTTTGATAGATCTCTCTTGTTTCAATGCATATTTGCCCATACTAATACAAAAAGACTCTCTCTCTACCAGCTGGTCTAAAGTCAGGAGTCACTTGGGAGGGGAACAGTTAAGCAATAGGTGGGTTGGTCACAAATTCAGAAGCTTTGAGACAGCTTATGCATTTATAAGTCATGAAGTCACCCCTGAATACCTCAGTTTCGTAAGAAAGATATTGTCACTAACTGGAAAAGAGAGAAATAAAAACTGTTCTTAGTTTTGCTCTAACCATGACTGGTAGTCACAGGTTTGAGGGTTTAGAGGACCTTTCAATAGAAGTTATGCCTAGCAGCTATGCAGCTTCTGAAAGACCATTCTAGAGACCTGTGTCTAACAATTCATGTTACACTCACTTTTTGTCTTGATTTTTAGAGCACTTGTGAAAGAGAAGGGGCTGTGGAGAGTGGGCTTGTCTGAAAATCCTGGTTGAGAGTCCTATAAGAACAAGGGATTAATTACAAAACCTGCCACCCCAACTGAGACACTCTCAGCATTCCCAGTTGCTGTAGGTTGCCTGGCTCAAATGTAACACAACAGCTTCATATACAAACCAGAAGAGAGCTGTAGCAAGGTACATAGAGGCCATATCTAGGAAAACAAGAACCCAGAATAACAAGAGATTTTCTTAAGCACTACATCTAAATATAACTAATACCAGTCTCTTAACAAAAACAACAACAACAAAAAAATATATCATACACAGATACTAAAGTTTCTGTTTTATTCATAAATAAACAAACCTCTCCTGAGGTACTGGGCTCAATTTAAAATGTGATACTGCTATAAAAAGTCTAACAGCATGGTCTGGAAATCATTCCTTATAAGAAAACAAAGACAATAAATCGGAATTGTTCAGATTTCTTGAGGGAAAGATAAGCAAGATGGTTCTTGAATTCTTACTAAAGTAATTGCAAAGAAATGGGAAGAATTATTCTCCATATCTGGAAAGGACAGAACAAGTACATTTCATTTTCAAGTAAGGAAAGAAAAGAATGTCATAGCTTTCTGAAGTTAAGAATAATAATGTTTGGAAAGTAGTTAGTGGTGGCAAACTTAGTTTTCTGACACTGAAGGTCCAAGAACAGGTTAGACATATCAGAAGTGGGTTAGCTATAGTAATTCTTCTCAGGATCAGTCAAATGGATTGTAAGAATTTTTAAGGTCACCTTAGGCCTTAGAATCCTGTGATTTTGATCGTTATTTTGAGTCAGTTTCAGGCATAAATTTTTGGTTACTGAAAGTTACTTTCCTACATCTGACCTAAATTCCAATTAAAATTGATCTTTGAGTAGTCCAAAGATATTTTCCACTGTCAATCATACATCTCAGCATGACCACAATTTTACCTTTAAGAAACATCATATCATGCTGAATTCTACATTTAGTTCCTGTCCTACTTTCAAAGTTGGCACAGTGCTTGCTCTTTACAGTTTTCTCTTTCTGCGGGTTAAGGTTATATTGATTTAAATTCAAAATTTGAGAATGAAGCACTTTCATAACAGAACTAAAACCTATCAGCTTACCAGCTCGATTTCCTGTATTTCCAAGTAAAGTTCTTAATTTTAATTTGCCTGCAGTAATGGCATTATTTAAAAATATTCGACAAGGATTTTAACAAACTGCAATCATTACTTGCTAAAACACACTTTGTACATGCCTCTCTCCATCACATTACCAGTGACACTCTTCTGGTGAAATACTGCCACTGATTCAGACATTGCTCTTGATTGCTTTTTTACTCTATGATAAGAACAAATTTGGAAAGTTTTATGAACCTTTGACTTGAGAACTTAAAGAAACTGAGAGTTTGCTCAGACTAAAAGTGACTGAAGACTCCTTGCAATATCAGGGAACCGTGTGCCTCCTCCACAGCCCCCATTTACCACAATCCCCAGGCTTCCTTGTGACAGACTAAGGGCTTCTGAAACTACTTCATATTATAGGAAAAGATGAGAGTGCTGGGTCCTTAGAATTCACTGTAGTTAGTAGCATCTGTAAATTGTAATTCCTACAGTTTTCATAAGCGCAATAAACACAGTAACTCTGGAGCAAGGCAAATAATCCTGGTAAGAGAAAAAGTCTGTGCTGGCATCATCCAGAGGGACAGGTTTTTAAAAGTTCTTCATGCCTGAAGCCATGACTTCAACCTGTGTTTTAATTGGGTTCAAGGGAAGAAACAACACTTGTTGAAAAATGAAGCTGTGGTTATTTCAGAGTTATTTGGAAATTCAAAAAAAAATGTTTAATTTGACTACATTTTTGAGGGTTTCATCTAAGGCTGGAGGAAATAATCTTCTAGTTGAAAGATGCAGCATCTGAATCATTCCTTACACAGGGGAACCCCAGCTGAATCTTATCTCCACTGGAGAGTTTTAAACATTACAGGGAAGTGCAGAAATGTCCATGGTATGAAGTACTCTGAAATAAAATGTTTTCAGTTCCTATTGTTGACCATCCTTCCCTATATTCACACAAATGCAGTTTTTAATTTTGCAGGAAATTAGACCCTTGAGAGGTCCACTTAATTAGAAGGCATAAAATTGACTGCATTATGCTAGCATTTCTTTGTTAGGAGAAATATTTTGTTGATTGAGAAATGGGGAGGAAATGTGATAATGTGTTAAACATCAGTGTATAGACCTAGAACTGGCTTAAAATAAGATATTTTTAGAAATCCACCAGTTTCAGTTGCAATAAAAGGGTAACCTATTACTCTTAATGTAGAACTGGCATAATTTTTAATCCTTTATAAAGCAAACAAATTTGATGGGCTAATATAGCAAACTTTTTGGAATTAATTTGAGAAATTCCATGACAAATAATATGTAAGTAAAATAAGAGAAAAGAGTAGATATTGCTTCTTTGGAGCTTTTATTCAGAGAGAAGTTTTAAAACATTCTCTCCCTTTGCCAGCTATGTAAGAAAGGATTTTAATGCCCTGCATTTTTACCTCTCTGCATTGTATCTGAGATCATACTGAAATAAGTCAATTCCTCTGACATGAAGGCAGCAAAAAAAATTCTTAGATTAGCATGGAATATTTTGCATTAAAAAAATACAATGCTTTTTTTCAGCAAGATACAACCATTTTAAATACAGTTCAAAGCAAGTTAATCTAAACCAGTGGGTTTTTTCTTTATTCCTTGTTTGGCAATGAGATGGAGAGATGTGTGTTTACAGAGGACAATCTGGTGGCAGTAGCTCTCCATAGTCACATTGAAAAAAAATCCAAATTTAAAATCCAGTTCTGTTCTAGGATGTCCACAATTATTCTTTGCATATCTGTGCATTAAGTAGTCCAGCTAGGCAGCACAGCATGGGAAAATGAAGGTAACTGTGATGGGGAGTAATGCAGATCTTGTTCCTTTTTTCACAGTTGCCTGAGAATGATCAGCTGAGAAGTCTAGCTGTCACCTGGCTATTGCAAAGTGTCAAACACTAGATAACACCTAGATGTTAGATACATTCCTTCACCATACCACTAGCTGAATTTGCAGCAACTTTCATTTTCCCGATTTTAGATGTTTTGGAAAAGGAATCCAGAATAAAACTTCTTTCTTCTTTTTTCTTCTTTTTCTTTTAATTTTTATTTTAGCCTTGCATTTTCTCTCTTCTGCCCTATTTTACACCTTCTTCCTCCTGAGTATCAGATACTACATTTTGTCTACATAGCTAGACAAAATTCAGAATCTTGTAGGCAATTTCAATTCAAAACAGTAATTTGTGTTAGACAGAGAAAGGAACATTTATATTTCTTCCTCCCACACCTCGGAAAATTACAATAGCCTGCCTTCTGAAATAGGGCAGACATCACACTAGTATTTTCTTGCTCAGAGCTATGAGCTCCTCATAGTCACTGTCAATCAAAAGTAATCAAGAAGGATAACTGATATATTTTGGGATGCTCTCCTGTCTTAGGGTTTTCATGTGCTGCTTTCACCAACTTAGCCCACTCTTCTCTAGTAGTATTTGTCAAAACCACACTATCAAGAGTTCTCTATTCCTGAGCAAATTGATATTTCTCCTTCATTTTTTGGCAGATAAGAAGGGAGTACTCCATGGACTATTATAGCTATATTAAATGAAGATTGGTACATAATTCCTCAAGCTTTACACTGGTAAACAGTAAACTTGCTGTGGGAAATTGGGATTTCTCTGTCTCTCTGGGATAACAGTTCCCATATTGATCACACAGCTTGAGTGCACTGCCCCAGCATATCTGATCCCATTTCCCAAGGGAAATGGATGCTTACTACCTATGGAGGAGTTCAGGCAGAACCCGAAATGCCAGGGACAGTTCAAGGGGTTCTGTTGGTTCCCTGATGCCAACACCACACCAGGTATCCAGAGAAGGGTGAAAGCAGTCATTGCACCTCCACCCCTACACAGAGCAACTGGACTGCACTGATGGTCCAGAAAATTCTTCTGGAAAGAAAAGTACACTCAGCACTGGTAGAATAAACAATTCCATCATCTTGAGGAAGAAGAATTGTGAAACAAATCCCCACAAAACACAGCCACCCAAACACCACCCCATTGCAGACTCACAGAATAACCAAAAAGTACACTCACTGCACTGGCACTTCCTGCAGACTCCAAGGGGGACAGAGGCTGTGGAATGCAGCATTGCAGAGCCACTCACTCACTGCATTGCCAAACTGAGTGGAAGAGAAGTGGTCAGCCACTTTGCAGAAGCCAGAACTATGCAGGTAATGTTAGAGTGGGATGAGAGGGAAAAGTGGCCTACAGGCCATATCTATAAATATTCCTGAATAACAACCACAAAATTGTGTGGAAATTAATAAAACAATGGAAAAGAGCAGAGGGTGGCAGCATTAGGATAAACACATCAGGCCAGTTGAGGTGTGTCGATGAGTAGGTCACCAGAGGCATGAAGAACAATGTGAGTTCAACATGTCAGTGCACCCATCCCAAACAAACAAACAAACAAACAAAAAACTGGAGGAGAAAAGAACAGGGGTGTATTGGGTCCAGCAGAGGAAGAGTTAATTTTTCACTTAGCAGCCCTCACAGTACTGTGCTTTGCATTGGTAGCTGGCAGGGTGTTGATAACACACCAGTGCTTTGGCTACTGCTGAGCAGTGTTGTCCCACTAACATCCCATGCTTCCATCAAGGGGCTGGGAGTGGGCAAGATCCTGGGAGGGCACACAGACAGGCCAGCTGACCCAAATTAGACAAAGGGACATTCCATGCCTTGTGATGTCAGCTCAGGTATAAAAGCTAAGGGAGGGAGGAGGAATGGGGATGCATTTGTTATTCTTCAGTGTTTGCCTTCCAGAATGACCACTACCCATGCTGAGGCCCTGCTTCCCAGGAAGTGTCCAAACATCGCTCGCTGGTGGGAAGGAGAGAGTAACTTTTCCCTTCCCTTATGCATGCACAAACTTTTACTTCTTTTTTTCTTTCTCTTTAATAAACTGCCTTGTCTCAACCCACTTTTTCCATCTTATTGTCTTCCCTGTCCCACTGGGAAGGGGAGTGATAGAGTAGCTTGGAAGGCACCAGGTACTCAGCCAAGGTGAAACCCCTGCAACAGGGCCAGTCAGTGTCCCAAGCAGAACAGTGCAGCCAGCATGGACTTATTGCAGGGAAACACTGGCTTCTGGGCCTTCTGGAGTTCTCTGACTGCATCAAGTAGACATGTGGATGAAAGAAATCAAGAAGACTCCTTCTAAGTGATTTTTAAAAATGCTTCTATAATTAAATAAAACAGTTGCCACAGAACTGGAGGGGAATAAAGTATTTCACAGCTTAATATGAATCAAAAGACAAGGCTTAATGAACACTTTTCAGGATCAAGAGGAGTCAGCTGTCAAGTTCCCCAGGGAATTATGCTGGTTACAGCTTCATTCAGCTTCTTTATCAATGAGCTGAAGAAACCGCTGTACTGTGAAACCTGCAAGCCTGAAGCCAATTCCATTCTTCCAGGTGGCCCAAAGCCAAGTCATCGGCCCAGAATGCCAAAAATCCTTGACAAACTTTCTCAGTGGGTAAAAAGGTGGCAGATGAGTTAACATAAAAAGGTGTAATAAGGAAAATCTACCCTAAATCTTGCGTATACCGTGCTGTACTCATAAAAACTCAGTTGTAATTTAGGAGGATTTGATTCATCACTTGCAGTTTCCCAAAATCATTGTACAGCAATAGCCTAAAAAAGCCAATAAAATATTGGGCATCAAGAAAAAGCAGGACATCACTGTGCAATTTTGAGAAATTTTGGTTATGTCCAGATTGGGACTGCTATGCCTAGTTCTGGTTTCTGCCTCTGAGAAGGGAGAGGGAGCTAGAGAAGGTACAGGGAAGGGCAGCTAGACAATCAAGAGGCTAGAGAGCTGCCTTATGAGAAGAGATGTGAAAGGCTGTGATATTCAGTATGGAGCTAAAGAGGTCTTAAGGAATCAAGAAGGCAATGGAACATCTGAAGATAAAACTGTTATTCACAAAATCCTGCATATAGAGAACCAGGAAGTGCTTGTTGAAACATTAGTAGGAAGCTTACTGAAAACAAGTAAAATACTTCTTCACCCAAATGAGCATTAAACTTATGAAAGACAGGAAGACACGGCAAGGAAATTATATCATCACATACAAAAAAAATAGAGATAGACTGATTCATGGACCACAATACCAGACTAAACTAAGAGAGGTTAGGGATGCAGCATCTAACATTCCTAATACAATGATTGGGAGTGCTAAGCGAGTAAAAGGGGAGTGAATGCTAACCATGACAGACCGAGCCTGCCTTGTGCTGTCCAAAGTAGAAGAAATATGAGATATAGCCAATCTTTTAGTGTCTTAAAGGTAGGTTACACAGTATTAATCAACCAACAGATGAGATACTTGCCGAAAGTTGTAATACAAATTTCTCCTCCTCATATCATTCCTTTTCTTCATTAACTCTTCAGTGACATCTGCCCCCATTTTCACGCTGGTTATACATGCCCTGAAATGCCTTCTTGACTACTTTAGGGCTGGTAGATTTTTACCTGCTACTAATAAAAAGGGGGAAAATAACATCTTTAAAAGGTATTCAAATAAATGACAATAGCACTAAATAAGATTGTCAATCCATCTTAACCCAGAAATAGATGTTAGTAGAAAGGGTTGGCATTTGCTCAACTCCAGATTGTCAGAAAATGTTTAGGTGTGCCACACCATACTGAAGCTGACAAATGTTGAAGATTTCATTTCTGAAGGAGATGCCAGCAAAGACGAAAGAAACAGGAGCTTTTCAGAATCCCAAACACAGAACCAGAAACACAGCATTTGCAAATTCAGTCTCTTCTACACTAGTCTGAAACCTCTTATACACACCATTTCAACTCTGCCCATCACTTTGGTAATGTTTAAAATAGTTTTCTTATAGTAGGTAGAGAGAGAAAACACATGGAATGAAGTGAGAAATGCAGAACTTTGAGACTATAATGAGACTGCAGGGTACACCCTTGCTGACATTTGACTGCTCTTTTCAGATTTACATGTCAGACATGAGACTTCACAGGACACTGAAATGACCCATGCATGTTTTTACCCTTATATGACCCTAATTCTCTGTGGGAAATCTACAAAACCATCACAAGAGAATTGGGTAAGTCAGGGAACACACGTACTCTGGTGGCCACCAAAGCTGCTACACACAACCACAGGTCTTTTAGTGGAGAGAAAAAGAGAAATGGTTGAATACACCTTTCCAAACCATAACATGACATACACAGTAGAAATAGAAACTTTAGTGCTTTAGCTCCATTTTCATTTCCCCTAATTAATAGAATTCTCTTACTTTTGACATCTTCACTTTGTCAGAGTTAAAAGAGCAGAGACTCATACTAACTGATTATGATTTTGGCCTGCCTAAATGACATTGCAGCTTTAAGCATGTACTGTCTGCTTTCAATATACAAATCTATTCTGATTAAAAGTAACTAAGTTCAGCAGAAAAGCCTGAATAGCAGAGAAAAATGGTGGCATTCAGTCTCTTGTATCAAGCAAATCTACTTTAAGTGTTTTTATGTGTTGTCCAAGAAGATTTAATTATCAGTTGTGTTAGAAATAATGTTTAATTATTCTAAAATTTAAATGAAGTAAAACATAAATGAACAACAGTACAATCTCAGCATACTTTTTAAAAAGATCACATTCAACAGAGATTTTCAGTTCAAGCCCTTTTTTTGCATGTAACTCTCAGCTTCAATGCCAAGAAGAAAAAATAATAACAAGGGCTTCATGTCAGAGAATAAAGCACTGTTTTAAACTTCCCATCTTTGTATTTTAATCTTGCTACAAGCATTCTTCATTCAATAAAAGGGGGGGGGGGCGCGGTTTTCCCTCCCTTTGCCTTTTTCACAGAAAAGTTAATTTTTAAAATTTATCAGGCAGGACCAGTAAATTTTTTTTTCCACAGATTGTGTATGTTATAAGGCATTACCAGAATTTTGATCTTCTAATCAGTGTGAGCAAATCTATCAAAAGACTTCTGATAAGACAATAATAAATTTCACCGCGAGGGGGTGCCGATGGCAAACCAACAGAACTGTTTTGCCTGATACCAGTGTCCTCATCTGATTCTCTGCGGGGAAACTTCAGGTTCAGGTTAGAATTTCATCCCAAAATACATCAGGCCAGACACGTTTGGTCAAATTTGGTCAGCAAAACCCTGAATTAAAAAAATAATAATAATAAAAAAAAAAAAGTATAGAAATATTCTATGCATTTACATTTAGGAGAACAAGGATGCTATGTAAATAATGGCCCTGAAGTTTCTTAAGTGCTGATATACTGTAATGCATTTAGCACTGTTTCTCATAAAATCACATTTACATTTATGTATTCAGCTTTTTAAAAAAAGGTCTTTTATTAGTTCTAGGCTCTTGGTGAGTAGGACGCAGAGAGGAGGGAGAAAAATGCAGAAAGGGTTCGGGGGGGGAATGAAAATAGAGCTTTATTTCTGCCAGAAATTTTGGTTTTGGATTCTCTTTAATACTAAAATTAGGTCAACAAACCTAAACTGATGTAACTGAGGGAGAAAAAGTGAATATATTTTTTTACCATTAATATAAAAACTCTCCACAAGAATCAAATTGTAAAATGGCTATCAAATATCTAAATAATTCCTGTCTAATCACCAGTGTGGTTTTAGAGCTTGTACATTAGCATGGAGTTTGGAAAAAGATAAATATTTCAAAACACAATTTCTTATGAAAGAGGCCAAGATGGTGTTTTTCTGGTTTTACCATTAATATCTTTTTTCTTGGCATTAAAAAAAAAATCATCTATGTCTTAATTATGTTAGAGTCACTTATATTTGCTGCTACAATTCTCTTTTCACTTGGAGTTTATAGTCTTTGGAGCCACTGACTTGACACTGGAACGAGCAAGTCCTCATGATTTGGCCATGCTTCTTAAAAAACAAGAGAAGAAAAATTAACTTCTAACTGTGAACTAGTGCTCTTACCCATCAAATATGGAAACTGCCCATTGAAATTGAACTAGCACCACATGATACTGTGAAAGCGGGGCTCACAGCAGAGCTGTGGATTAGCTCTCTGGCCTGGTGCTGGAGCGGAAAAAGAAGCAAAAATGAGATTAACAAGACAAAGCTCTGTTTCAGAGCTATGCAAGGACCACCAGCTGGCCAAAATTTGGATCGTATACAAGCCCCTTCAGAAACAGGTAAAGACAGCACCATAGTGGTTTAGGATTTACTGCTTTGTCATCTACCATGTTCCACTTGGCACACCACCTGCTGAAACAGGAGCAGTCCTTTCCTGGGGAAAGGAGAGACATAGGTAGGATTTACTGATAACTGGTATGAGGGTTATATGAATATGTATGATGTGAATTCTCTGGGTGCATGGAAGCAGACTACTTCTGCTGTTCTGGCCATTTTTATCATGATTTGCTAGCAGCAGATGGAATTCACTAAGAAACCTTTCTAAAATATTGAAGTCATTTCTCTTCCCTGCTGCAATAAAGTTTGGAAGTGACATTTATAGTCTATAGGTCAGATCCTGAGGGGTACAATCACATACTTGCAAGAATATCTGGCCAATTCACTATATGAAGAAAGAGTCCAGTTCCGTAAGTCTTGTGGAACTGAAGTTCCTGCCGGGAGTTCCTTGATAGTTGCTTTCAAGAGTGAAAGGCATTCAAGTTAGATTGGACTAGTCTTCTGTAGGTTTGCAACTTCCTGTGGAAAGAGAACTTGGGTCTTTAAACATTCTATATTTCTAAAGTTACCATTACATACTGGTGTTTGTATCATACTCTTATATGCACGTCATAATCACACAGATTTGTATCAGGCTGGTTTTCTTGTCTAAAGTCCATTGAACTAATTGAACTTAGCCCAGACTCAACAGCAGTGGCTGGGAAGTTACTATTCACAACTCAGTCATCATTTCAGTCTGCTCAAAACTAAGTCACAAAATTTTGGTGTCACCAAGCTGGTCAGGTACAAGTAATGAAATCTGATATTTCTTATATGCAGAAGGATACAGAATATATGTACACTGTGTGCTTCAAAACTAAGCATAGTCTGTAACTAAAATGCATTGATAGGCAAAAACTCACATATTTCTCATAATACTGATAACAGAAAAGTATAATGATACTTTACAAATCTTTTCACAGCTGATGTTTGTAAGAACATAGGTCTTTCACATTTCTTCCTCTCCATTTCCAACCTGCCCTTCCCATTCTGCCCCCATTAGCCAGGAATTAAAAGAGCTACAATTTGTCTCTTTTATTGTTTAAGGTTTTTGCGACCTCTTAACCTGTCACAGTCCTTTCTATTGCTCAGTCCCACAAGAGGATTTGTAGGCTCCCAATTGCCCCACATGTGCTGTATTTGTGCTCCACCCTGCTCCAGGGTTTTCTTAGGGAGGTGTAGGAGTGGAATAACCAAGGACAGGACAAACACAATTCCCTCCTCCAAGCTGCTACTCCAGTAGCAATTGATGGTGAAGTAAAGGGAAGAGGAGGATGCTGCACAGAAGCAAAAGCATTTGAGGTTTGCAGTGCTGTGTTGAGTAGTACTGGTAACATCAACATTAATAATGCTGGCACCTCCTCAGTATAATCTGCATTGGGAACAGTGAAAATATATACTGAGCATCAACAGAACAATGTAGCTGTGTACATCCAGACATGAGGAAATCCAGAAATTTGAAACACCCTTTTTTCTCATTCCAATCCATTTCCTTGGATAAAATGTATGCTCTGTACAAGTCTGTAGCACTCTTGAGAAGGTGAAGAGGACAACTGCAAAACTGAGAGAACAAACTCTCCATATGTAGTAGGCCTGACTAACCAGCATTTCTTTTGCTCCATGTCATAAACAAATGGGATTGCAAACAGATCCCTTTATCCCATTTCTGTTTGTCAATATCTACATAAGCCTGCTAAGGGAGGATACAATGCACCATCTCTTTAGGCTGCTTGCCTTAGCATACCAGCTTTTCCCACTTATATCTCCATTCAATCTCAAACAGTTAAGTTTCAATTTATTCAATATTCTGTTCATTCTCTGATTTTTAAGTTTGTAGAATGAAATAAAAGCATTCAATTAAAAGTAAAATAAACCAGAAGTCTTTTATCCCAGATGCAAACAAATTTTTTTATAAGTCTATTAAATTAAATAATAAGTTATATAATTTTGTTTCCAGAATGCATATCTATATGTATTAATCTGATTATTTCTTCTCAGGCTGAATATATGCATGAGTGATATGCAAGTGACACAACAATGAGGATAATTGTCCTTACCTGGTTAGTAACACATGCAGTTCTGGCCATGATAAGCAAAATAATTGGATGGACTTCATCCATTTTGTTAAAACCTTTTATCTCTAAAGCAGGGTGAAAGCAGCAAGACTCATTAATTTCATTCTGCTTTTTAAACTAAAATCTGCCCAGAAGTTATCAGCTGGATCTACACCAATAAACTCTGTCACAGGTGCAGCCAGATCACTGAAAATACTTACAAAGCATAAGGTCATCCTGATCCAGTCCACATGAGTCACCCATAGTTGCCTTAGAGAAAAACAAGTGAAAGATACCTTGAGAAAACTAAGCCAGTTAACCTGAAAGAGAAACTTTTATTAAAAAGACCCCAAAACCACCAAACCCAAAAAGCCAGCCAACCAAATAGAAATGTACCTGCCCACTCCCACCTCCAAAAAAGCCCAAACCACAAAACCAGCCCAAGACAATCTTGACTGGGCCCTCAGTTGTGACCAGTGTGGTATAAGTGGCCACATTTAGGTTCATACACGTTTCCCCAGTCATGCCTGTGCACTACAGACCCCTCCAGATTCTGAAACTTAATTCATTCTCATAAAAGCAAGGAGTCAACATGCCTGTGCAGCCCCAGTCTCAGAAGTACTTTTAGATCCTTCTGATTAGAACCAGGTTTGGTAGTTAGTCTTAATGACTAGGGAACACAATCCTAGACTGTCTGCCAGAATAAAAAAAAATAAGGCATATCGTGAGAAATTTGCAATTGAAATTATTAATGCAAACCTCATTAAATAATTAGGGGGCATTTTAGATTTTCAAAATAAAGGATTAAAAAGAATTAAGGAGGGAAAAATCACATGTGTGAAACCTAAAGACCCTAGCAAAAATGAAGAGAAAATTAAACAATGGGAAAGCTTGTACCAGTAATAGCTGCCAGACCTTGCAAAAAACACAGGATTTCACAAGATGATGAGTACATCTTACCTAGAAGGTAGCTCTTTCTCTTGAACTGCTGTTCACACATGATGGTCTCATAAGGAGTGCTGTTTGATTTTTGAATCAAAGAACTCTTGCTTTGACTGTCTGACAGCTTCAGGATACTTCACCTAAATTATACCTATTTCAGTGCAACTTTCATCCTCCTCCAACTTGCTAAATCTACCCCGAATTCTGATATCTTATTAGACCATCACCTCTGGAGATTTAAGAGAATAAAAACTACTTGTAACATGTGAAGAGTTTTATTCCTCATGGCTCTACTCTTCCAGAGGCAGCGAGGCACAGTAATGTAAAGAGTGTTCTCAAGTGTGAAACAATGTCCTCAACCACCAGTTCAGGCTGCATCTAAGCAGCAGGAGCTCCCATAGCTTTAGTACCATGGCTAAACTGATGAAAACAGATGAGATGTTCACCCCGAAGAAGACATGAAACTAGTTGAAACTAAAAATTAAGAAAAAGTGAAAATGAGGATAAAAAAGACATAAATTGCTCTCTGATTAAATGCTCTTGAAGATAATGGAGAACTTTTCCCAGCAGTCAAGGACTGGAAGTTCCATCTTAAATATTTTTTTGGTCCTTATTGTTGCTAGCTTTTCACAGAGAGTAACAAGAAAATATAGAAGTATCTCCAATAAGGACTTCAACTGCTTTTTTTAATACAGTTTCTGTAAACAGTTAATATCCTTGAACATATTCATTTAATTAAATGTATTTATTACTTTAATTTGCTCAACAGAAGCTGGCAAGAATTATTTTATTTAATCTCTAGGCTGCACACCCACACACACTTCCATGCAAGAATTTTAGATTTAATGTCAGAAACCTGAGATCTTTTTACTTGCAGAGGGTCATGAATATTGTTTATCCCTTTTAACTGGCTCCAGTCATCAAAGACGTGTTGAGGGAAGCAGCTGGGACTCGGAATCTCTCAGGAATAGAAAAACAGTACTAGAGAATAGTAGTAAATTTACATGTCTGAGTGATTTGAGGGTGGCAATGACCTTCCTAGGAAGCAGAATCCATTTTAAGATGGCATGCATACATAGGTGTATCCAAAACTTAATTTCTGAAATGGATTTTTTCATGTAACAGTCATGAAAATTTGTGACCTCTACTGTTTAAAGGCTCTGGCACAGGGACCATTTTGCTGTTCTGATCAGTCCTTGCACAGATACTGTAATGTCTGTTGTTCATTGAAACATGAATTTTCTTTGTGTTCCTGAATGCTGTCTTAAATCACTTAAAAAGTGAATCAATCAATGCTGTTATATTTCACAGTTACATTTTGAGAGTATTTTTAGCATTAGTAGAACTTTCTACATTGCAAGCGGTTTTGTTCATTTATTAATTAATTTGTCTCTGCCCATGCCATGGCATTTTAACAGCCTGTTCTGCAAAACTGTGATATTACATTATTGGATGATATTTCTAGCAGTTGTAGAAAACTCACATGAATCTTCAGTTAATTTTTGAATACATTTGTTAAAAGCCTTGATTTGCTTGTACTTTAGAAGATTGATTTGCAGCTGACAACAAGACAGATCAGGTACCTGTAAATGCCTAATAAACATCCTCATGGCTCCCAGAGGAAGATCCATTAGCAATGAACTTTAAAAAGAAGCATTCAAAGGGCTCAGATGGTGACTTAGGGTGCCTCTCACCAGGCTGCAGTGTGGGAACAGATTTGCTCCAGGGAGGCTGTGGAGATACCTTGGCAGGAGTAAAAATATAAGCAGCAATTTCTCTTCTGCCATGGTAAGTAGCTATGGCCTATCAGATCAAAGTGAGTCCATAGGACTGCTGCTTCTCATGTGATGGACACAGGCAATGAAGGGGTTACCATGCCATATTTTTTCCCAATTGCTGTAAATGTGGCTGGCTAAGGATTCAGGAAATATTTGCTATAGCTCTATGCCAGCACCTGATTGTGAAAGGCTGATTAGATTGAATTACTGAATGCATTGTCTGGTTTGCATAATAGAACAAAGAAAGGACACACCCTTCTCCTAATCCTATACGCAGTCCTGGTGCTGTATTTCCACACTGAACAGATTTGCAGGTTTTCTATGTTCATTTACTAACCTTATTGGGTGAAGATATAGGTTGTACTTTATAAGTGTCACCACACTGAGTATGAATCCAGCTTTAGAGCTATTTTCTTCTAGCCCATCCTAAGGTTATCTACCCCCAAGCTATCGTGTTGTTACACATCAATGCACCATTTAGTGACCACAGTGTAAAACATTGTTCTCCCTGCCTAGCAAACCCACAGCCGTAGTCCAAGAATACCTAACTAGACCTGAGCCTGGCTTTATTTTACTGTGACAATATTAAATGTAGATCAAGAAGAAATTTAATTTTGCCAACTACAGGGAAGTCAGAACTAAACTGCAAAACATTCAAAAGACTTTAATTTCCCACTGGTTGCTTTCAGTCTCTTGTTCTCTGTGACATGAGCGCAGTTGGATGATGTTTTCACAGATGAATGTTTCATTTGGACTTTGATACACATGAATGTATTGCTCCAGTTCTTACAGACACATCTCTCATGCACTGGAGAGCTGGGCATAAACCTATCAGCTATTTGATGAATATACTGAGCCTGTTAGTCCATCTTCTAGTTTCTGCTGCAGAGTGTCCTGCTGCCTCAGTGGAGCTGCTACTTTTGTCCTTCTCATTTGTTTAATATTTCTTGCTTCCTGTCTCGTAAAGGCAGAGCTGTGTCTACTGTGATAACACAGATCAAACATTTTTGAAACAATGAAGAAACTCAAATGTGAAAGGATTTATTTTCAATATACGTGATTCACAATCAGAGAACTAGGAAGTGGCAGGTACAAGTGTTAAACTGTAAGATTTGAAGTGTAGCCTGCTTTATATATCTTGAACGCAAATGACAAATGACGCTGGGAAGCTGCAGCATCCTGGAGTGAGTACCACAAAGCCAGTCATTTATAGAAGACAGCCACAAAACTGTAAATGGGTGGAGACAGGAAGAAAATCCACTGATGTGAACAGAGGAATGATGTGCTTTGGGGCACTGAGGTCATTTCATCAGTTCAAGAGAACAGAATCAAGTGAGCATGAGAAACCTTGCAGGAAAGTCGTCATAACTGTAAAAATAGGAACTCCTGTAATGAAAACTGATATAGTCCAAATGACATCAGGGTGAGAGGAAAGTAAATGGGATTGGTGTCATCTGCCATCAGTCAGCTCTAAAGTATAATCAATAATTTGTTTTTTCAATTTTTTTTTAATGGACTGCAATTTAAAATAACCACAGAAGGTCTGACAGCCTTACAGAAAACAGAGCTGCACTCTATGGTCATAATTGCTCGATTACCATAAAACTCTCACTTTTAAGGTTCAAACCAATAACTTACAGGATAAGCAGCTTCCTACATACTATGGCAAAACTTGTAATGGCACAGTGGTGTTCATGACATCAGACTACACAAACCTAAAAAGATTCACAAAATCATTCCGTTTGGAAGGGACCTCTCAAAGTCATCTTGTTCTTGCTCTACAAAGGCCCACTTCAAGTAGGTCACACAGGTTCTTGTCTAGCTGAATCAATCTCTGAAATAATGGAACTTCCAAAGATGCTTTGAGCAACTTGTTCCAGTGTCTGACCAACCTCAAGATTAAAAATAAATATCTCTATTTCTAACACGGAATTATATCTGAAAATCATCACATCTAGAAGAAAATTCTCCCTTACCAACTTACATCTCTTCTCTCAAAACCATGGGTCTCCAAGAGGAGTCTCACTCCATCTTCTACACAGTCTCCCACTAGGTAGCTCTGGACAGCAATAATAGTATTGTGCCTCAGTGTTTTCTTCTCAGGGCTTTCAACTAAAAGCTGGATTTGTTCAAGCCAAATCCTTTCAGATTTTCCTCATACACCTTGTGCTCCAGACCCTTGAGCACCTAACTGGTGAGTCCAAAATGGGATGCAGTACTTCGGAATCGATTTCACAAGCACTCTACAGAGGGGAAGAGATACCTCCCTTTGACTGCTGGAGACAGTCATGCTAACACAGCCCAGGGTGCAACCAGCTCTTTTCAGTATAGAGACACACTGCTGGCTGATGGTCAATTTGTTGTTCACCATGATTCCCAGGATCTTTCCTCTGAAGCTGGATGCCAATTAGTTATCTGCAAACTGTATCTGTGCACAGGGTTATTCCATCTCACACGCAGGACTCTACGTGGTCGTGTTTGACTTCTTACAGTACTTTCATTTTTTCAGGCCACAAAGATCCTTCTGAAGAGCAGCCCTGAACACTATCATCTGCTGAGAGCACAGTGAATATCTTCTCTGCCTCATCATTCAGTTCATTAAGACCAAATTACACAGAATCAGCCTCAGAACTGACCCTCAAAGGACATGGCCAGTAAGCAGATGTCAGATGGACTTTGTCCCATCGATCCCTCTGAAACCAGAATGATATGTCCAAATGAGAAAAGGGGCAATTATGGCTCTTCCCCTGCCTGTGGCTGGTGAGAGCATATGATTGTATTGGCACAGGCTGTCCCAGGGCAGGAGCTGCTGGACAGTCCAATTCCCCAACTGTGTGAGGCAATGAATCATCTGAGAATGATGAGATCCACACTAATCATTCATATGATGCCACACTATTAATTCTACAAAACTAGACACAGTTGAAGCAATGAAGCTTTCTGCAAGCTCTCATCATCTCCCTGGTAGTCAAAAGCGTGATCACCTCTGATCTGGGTTCTATTCCCAGTTTTGCAGTAGATTTCCTATATAATATTAACCAGGGCTCTCTTGAGCCATTTACTTAGTTAAAATCTATGCAAAAATGCTATCACAACTTTAGTGAGAAATCCAGAAAGTGACTTAATAATAGAAAATAGGATTACTTCTTTCCCTGCATGTTCCACTTTTATTAAATGCTATTTATTCTTATTAGTGAACATTTGAGACTAATGGTATTTGCAAAGGGTTTGAGATATTTGGTGGAAAATGTAAAATGGTACCATTGTTTCTTAATCATGTACTGTGACAATTACTTCATAGGGTATTGAGATCGAGGCATTGACAAATCTCCAAACCAACTTCCTCCACACCCCAGCTCTTCCCCTGATGGTGCAGGGCTTGCAGTGCTCCCATCAGCTAGGCGGGTCCCCTCAGCAATAATATGAGTGAAGCCATCCAGCATTTCACTTTGAAAATGGAAATGCATTTTCCTGAATATGTGCCAGGTTCTACTCCACCCCTCTCTGCACTGCTCAGTTACACATAGTTTATAATGGCATGAAAGCTACAGAATTAGTGATCCATTACTGCACTATCACTGCATTTTCAGTGACAATGACTGACTTTATTGCATTATAAATAGAGTATGAGAATAGGTGTAGAAGTGAACCATGTAGATAAATGAGCCCAAGAATCCTAGAAGATTCTAAAACTTTCTTTTGCCCCTGAAAAATAGAGAACCAATTGCTGACATGAGATAGAATGTGTTCTAAATATCAAGTATTCAAAATAATGTGTGAAGAACCACAGAAAACATACTCTGTATGAATATTAAAAGAGAGATAGGTTATCTATGACAACAATTTTGTAAGCTCTACAACACTTAATTAGTAGACACAGAAACTAATATGAAAACCATTATGTCCAAGGTAGACCCTGTAAAGGCATAGAACAATGAAGTACTTATAAATGACAAAATGCAGTAAATATGAGAGACATAGCTACATCAGTTATAATTCTTCTGTGTAAGTAACCTTCAAAACAAAACTCAATAATTCTGGAGGGGTCATCCAAAGAAATTAGAAGATGAGGTAGCAAAGGAAGTTACCACTGTCTCTGAATTCTGCTCTTGATTACCAAACAACTTAGCCAGAAGCTTTCTGAAAATACCAATTACTTGCACAGCGAGAGTAATCATTATTCATCAATAATGAATACTATTGATGACTCCATTTCATTTCACATTGATCCAAAGTGCCTCTTTGTCCTTATTACTTCAGCATGATGGAAAAAATAACACTTTCCTAAGCATTTTATGGAATGTGCTATTCATCGTATTTTTAAAATAGTACCAAACTAAATTTCAAAATAAGGAAGTGAAAAATTTCATTTGGCGAAGAATGACATAAAATATTTTTTATGTTCTGAATTTCTTCCCCTTTGCCTCACTGTTTTTCAGATAAAACTACATGCCAGATTCAAAATTCCTGAAAATATAGCCAGAACTCTTTTACCATCTGTTTTCTGCCCCTCTGCTGTGGTAACATCCTTTCTCAAATTTATGTCAGCAAAGATACATATGCTGAAAAATATAAAAGCTAATTTTTCAGGGAGGCTAATCGTTAAAAGATTTATTTATAAGAGTAAAATTTAAGCTAAGATGGGTAGGTTGAATTCGAGGTCTCCATACAAATATAAAAGGACTAGTATGGCAATATTCATCTGGGGCACCATTGTGAAATTCCACTGATTGGGTGTTAGACATATCATTTTTTGAACTGTATATTTCCTTCTATAAATAAGGTTTCCAAAGCATAATTGCAGGAGAGGAAAAATGAAAAAAAAAAAAAGCCAGAGGATAAAAATATTTTTTTAGTAAAATAACCTTTAGCCAATTAGCACACACAAAACAGTTAGCTGTGTTTTTACCTTAGATACATTTCAAATAAGAAAAAGAAACTCCAAGCTTTTCTACCAATTGCTCATGAATTCAGAAAAATGGCTGTTACTGAAAACTATTCTCTCTAGGCCTTCTCACCTTCTCACCAGATGCATAAGTATGCCTTGTCTTAAGGCTCCATGATTCAACAAGAACTGTGTGCAACATGCTTCACAGAAGTAATTTATAGGTGATTTATTTTGTAATTCAAGATTTAGGCTCGGTAATCCATAACACAATGCAATCAAAAAGAAGGCACTTGAAATTGAACTTCTGCATGGAGGACAGTATTGCCCTGCTCAGCACCATTTTTTGAATGAAAGATTAGGAGGTTTCATTTGAATTTTGCTGAATTGAATTTTGAATTTTTGTTAGTTTTCAAGTACGGACATTTTGCTCATAAGTTTAAGATTAAAAAAGTGTCCTAAAGTACAGGACTGGAGCTTTCAACTGGTTTAACTTCTTTAAACCTTATGAGCAAGATCCTGCTTTCAATTATGAGGCCATGCTTACAATGAAATTTCATTATTTTCTCTTTAATTCAGAAGATACAAGGCTACTTCTACCCATTTGGTTTCCTCAGATGTGTTCTCATCTTCTTCCATATGGAATTTGAGCACTCTGGACGCTTATAGGATTTTTACCAGCATGCAGTACTGTCATCATATCACATGTTTGAAAAATCATAGAATGCCTCTCAGATCCACCTTGATGCAGTGGAAACCTGCCCATGTTTATATCTCTGGAAGGAGACATTATCAGGGATTCAGGTTAAATTTAACACAAATCATCTCAAGACTGAGAGCAGTAACATTTTCTGTACATGGCAGTGGGATGCACGGCCTTTGCACAGGTCCCATACTTCCAGACTTCATTTACATAGGTTTGTATTATCTGTGCTTTTCTCTTAGGCACCAAAATCCTCCATTACCCAGAAAACTGACTGTTAATTACAGTTGGTTCTCAAAGGAGATTAGGTTTTCAAGTTCACAGGCAAAAGAATGGCAGAGAACTGTCTACCTCCCAGAGCTTTCGTCTCCTCTGACCCTTGCACCACAGGGATCCAAACTGAGCAACAGCCTTTGCATCCAAAAGCAAATTATAAATTTGATTTCAATGCTGTAAATTCCTGTACATTTAGATTATTTCACAGCTCTGATAATTTTTGAGAAAATTCATAGCTGTGGTACGCCCTTAGAAGCACAGCCTGAGTGACCTCAGGATCTGGATACCACAGGTTTTAGGCAACTCTGAAAGTAACTGAAAGAAATAAGTCATTTTACAGAGTACTGAATACCGCTGCAGTCACTAATAAAAAGATAAAGCATTAAAAAACATGCTTTTTATAAAAAAGACAAAATATTTTGCTATAACTACCAAGGCTTCTGCCACATAAAGATATTTTCTGTTCTCATGTCACCTATAACAGGAGACAGGTTTATGGCAGCACTTGCCACTGCTTGAAGGGACAGGTAAGAAGAGGTAAAGGGAAGAAAGGACAAAAAATGCAGCTATGGAAGCAAATTCAAAAGAGATGGAACTGAAACACTCTTCTTTTTCAGAATTTATCTTCTTTGCTTAGAAAAGAAGTAGCAGCATCAAACAAAGCTAAAGTAATTGATAGTAACTACTTTTCTTCTAGTTTTGCAGTTCTCTTACCTTTCTACATTCCCTGTGAATAAAGCCTATATAAGGCCCTAAGAAACACTAACCACAGTCTCTGATGAGTGCAGTTCCGAATTATAATGAGTAATCATGAAGCAGTCTAGATTTGAAGATTTTACATACACAATCACTGAAGGCTACCAACAAGGTCATTAATAAGATCCTATAGAATTTGATGTTTTTATTAAGGACTTCAGAGGAAGAGAGCAAACTACATAAATTCAGGGTTAACTAAAGGCCCACTTGTGGAAACACCTGGGAAAAGTGATCCAAACAGTAAAAATGACATTTCTTTAGTGAGAATCAATTTTGCTAAGCAAATGTAAGAGTTACCAAAACCTTCTATACCGCTTTCTTGATTTGAATCTCATCAAGTCAAACAGCTACTGCCCTACTTCATGCCCCTCCTTAAAAGACTGTACCAAAGTTCTTGCTTTCTTTCTGTTTGTTCCTTGTAGATTTTGATATTTGCATATAGTCACATTTTTCACTAAAATTTATGGGGAAAATTTAAGAATACACAGAAGTTATGCTGTTTCTTTGACAAACCTTTTCCATATTATGCCAATAGTCAGAATAGTCCCATACTTCACCTTGTCAGCATTCAGAGAAGTTAATTAGTAAGGGAAGAAGGATAAAGAAGGCAGGGTTAATCTTCTCTTTTATATAAAGAAAGTTTTATTCTGATTTTTCCTTGTACATGGCAAGAGAGGTGTTGTCTTGTTCAGCCACTTAATGCAAGGTCTGGTCCCAATTGCCCTTTACAATGATTTAGGTGTGTCCCCTAAGCCTGTTATTCTGCTTCTGTGCACAAGGTACAAAGAACTGATATATGTCATTTAAAAATCAACAAATCCCTCTTTGCTGTCATTTTAATCAACTTCCTGCATGATGATACTTCTCTTCCTTCCACAGTCCGTACCAGTGCATTACCAAAACTATGTTTTTTCAGTTATATTTGTGTACTTTCAAAAAGAAAAAAAAAATCCCCAGAGTGCACTAGTTGTGTTATTATTGCATCAGCAGGTTCTTGCTTGCTTCCTGTGATCACTAGGCAAGGAGCAGTGGCCACAGGCAGAGTAGCTCCCAAAATCAACAAACAGCCATGCTGATGGGTAGGATCTGGTTTTAAACTGAGAGCAAAGAACTGAGCTGTGATTTAAATCAGAAGTAGTAATAAAAAAAATGTGGAAGATGAAAGGGGAATGGGAATAGACTCAAATATCTGGGGACTGCTATTATAGCTCTCATTCTACTGTGCATTGAGAAGTATCAGGTCAGCTGATAACAAGAAAATATATTCTAATCTCATTATTGCTGCTGAATATTGAAGTGGGAATAAGCTAGGTAAGCCTGTCTCAACCTTCCCATTTTGTGTCAACATGTCAAAGACAGAAGAATTAAAGGCTTGCCCTTGAATATATTACCTCTTCTACACATACAGAAATGCTGTACAGGTTACTGTCTCTCCCATTTTCTCTTCCAAACATTCTTCATCAGAATCACACATCTACAGCTAATTGTCAAATGGAACTCTCCATGACTAATTAACTATCAGGGAAGCTAACATTACCAGGAATAAAGTGTTTGATGGGGTGTTTCCCTCTATTTCACATTCAAATAACCTGTTATAAATTGATGATACCACAGCTGACTTTTCTTTCAAATGCCAAAACCTTTCCTATGTAATAGAATGTGAATTTAAAGTAGAAAGGCATTATCCTTTATGAACCGTATCACTGCAACATCATAAATCACTTTTCTAAATGATTTCTCCATGTTACATGAGTAAAATGCTGAACCTATCAATCCCTCCTGCTTTATGAGTCTCAGGACAGCACAGAGGCATGAAAGCTGAAGGGGTATATATTAATCCTTCTGAAAACTCACGACTCAGCTAATGTAAAGAAGTGAGCATGCCTGACACTGCTCATTTGAAAGCTACAAAATTAATAACTCAAATGGGGAAGGTAGTGCTATCACATTCTCACAAGGAAATCTAACAAATGGCAATCTACTGAGTATATATCAATGAAATCTGGTCATGCTAGTAAAAACATCTATCGTGGAGCTGTCAGCACAACAAAGACATGAACCTTTTGCAGTGGGTCCAGAGGAGTCCACAAAATTTATCAGAGGGCTGCAACACCTCTCCTGTGAAGACAGGCTGAGTGAGAGAGCTGGGGTTGTCTAGCCCAGAGAAGAGAAGGCTTTGACAAGACCTTACAGCACCTTCCAATACCTTAAGGGGGAGTATTAGAAAGACAAACCTTTTAGCAGGACCTCTTGTGATGGCATGTGGGGTAATGGTTTTAAATGGAAGGAATGTCAGTTTAGATTAGATATAATGAACATATTTTTTTACACTGAGGGTGGTTAAACACTGGAACAAGTTTCCAGGAGAGAATTCCTCATCCTTGGAAACAGTCAAGATCAGGTTGGCTAAGGCTCTGAGAAACCTGATCTAGTTGAAGATATTCCTGATCATTGCAGGGGAGTTGTAGATGGTCTTTAAAGGTGCCTTCCAACCCAAACTACTCTATGATCCTATGATCTTCATAAATATATTAAACTGGACACTCTTGTTTTGCTCTTTCTACTAACTAGTAATTGTCCACTGCTGTCAGGCTCTAAAATATTTGAAAAAGGTTATTATTACATCAAGATTTTTAAATTGCTAGCATTTTAAGAGTATTACTAAAATTGAAGTGATTAACTGATGAATTCCTTATTATAGTGAAATGGTGGTTATACAAATATTCCTTCCCCTGACAATTAGGTTCCATAGTGACCAGCCTCAAGGTTTTGGGTCACCTCTTTCACAAAGGAGATGCACACTCCACAGCACCTTTGCTTTGCTGGAGAAACCCGCTCAACCTTCTTTTTGGGAATTCAGAGATACCCCTTGGATATTAGCTACACCAAATCCAAGTGTCAGTAGCAAAACCCAGACTCCTCAGCCAGCAGCCGTTAAGGGTTAGCATACTTTTAAAATTTAAGTAAATACCTAACTTTCTCCAAAGAGCAGTCAAGGTCAAGGGAAATGTTTTGCTTTTAAAATATATTATCTTTGACACCCTAACCTGTGGAATCAGTACCTGGTCAAGTGTTGGATGGCTTCACAAAGCAGGCCCACTGGTGTGTAACTTCTCCTAGGATTGAAAGAATCCTTGTATCATTTTCATCAAAGAATCAGAAGACAGAGCTGCAATTTCTGATTGTATGTCTTTAATAAAATAAACATCTAGATATATAAATAAAGCAATGACATGCTGTTGAACAGAGATTTCTCTTGGTCCACTTCAAATGCTGTATAGAGCACTCCACAGACACGTAAATTACTGACATCCATTGGAGGATGTTATGTATGAATAGTTTAGTTTCAAATTCGAGGAGTGATTCCATGTATCTACTGATCAATAGGGATCTGATAATCTTTCCAATTACCTGCCTATAGATACTGCCTCTTTGCCGATATATTCCAGCTGCTAAATTACATAAAAAATAAAATAGACTGTACTGTAAAATTTGAAAAAATTCTCAGTGATATTCTAACACCTCTGAAGGCAACACACTTTTGATTTCAGTGTGAATGGAACATGAATTCTCTCCATATTGCTTTCCAAGAACATACAAAATTTATGACATTGTGAAGTAATGAATTCAGCTACAAATCTCTAAACTGTTTCTCCTTTACTGTACCATCAGAAACTTTGAAACCTCTAATTAGAGACAAGGCTGTCTCATACTTTTATGAAGTTTGACCACTTCTAATTTCTTCTGTTCAGCAATCTGGAAAAGCTAAAATGATAGACATAAATTTCATACTTCAAAATACACAAAGGAACATGTCGTTTGTTGCTTTTCTTTTCATCTTCACATCACTAAAATAATTGTCAATGTACTTACAGAAATCACAGTTGACAGAACCTAAGAGACAAGTTAGCCTAGCAATATGAAGAAAAGGGTAATTTGATATTTAAAGTTCTTAGCAAATTGAGGTTCCCTAGAACGAGTCAATATTTATTGGCATTGGGATATTATTTAAAAAAAAACCCTCAGTACACAGACACAAGTAGTTTCTCATACTGTCTGACAAATTAGCACTTTTGTTAAGTTGGCACAAACATTTGGCTTGAATAATTTCCTAGAAGTATATCCATTATAGTTTGATGCCTGTGGCTGAACAAATTTCTCCCTTGAACAGAACAGAGATGAGTTACAATTGACACCCACAGAAGAGTAAGTGCCTCCAAAATCCTGACTAACAACAGCCTCTGAACTCTGCAGTGCCCCATTAATGTTTATCAGCTTACACTGGCTTTAAAGCAATTTTTAGTTTGTAATGAGAACATTTGTCATTATATTAATTGTTATAATCCATAAATTATAACTATATAATAATTCAAATAATTTAAATAATTCAAAAATTATCCTGATTTTCTAGCCAGAAAGATCAAGTGGAATTACTTGTCTATATTTTTGGTTCAAATTTGTTTTCTTTATGTTTTTAGAAGGCAAAAAAATAAGAGTATGCCTCAGTCACCAGTCATTAAGTCATTAATACATTTTTTCCTTAAATCATAATAAGAAGATATTAATTCAGTAAAATTTAGTTTACAAGGAAAACCATATCATTTAGCCAAAACTTTAACTTTAGTAGTAAGCCACCCGGATTCCTTCTTCCTTCTCCAGATGCAGTTTCTCGCCATGAGTCTACTTAACACAAGAGAGATCCTTTGCAGCTTAGGAAAAAACCAAACCACCTAAAAAAAAAACCCCAACCCTCTAAAAGCAAACAAACAACAAAGCAAAAAACAACCACCCCCCTAAAAATCCCTAAAAGCAAAACAAAAAAAATCAAACCCCAAAAACCAAACCAAATCAAAGAAACCCCCACAAGGTATATGCAATGAGGAAATGTAGTTTATTTTACTTTTAAGCTAGTTTTTATGCTTTCAAGCTATTCATGCCCGTAGGCAATTACAGAAATTTTCATGCAACGTAAACATTTGTCTGCATGTTGTCATGTTGCTTATGATGGCATGAGAGTAATTCAAAACTGTAATCATCAGTTCTTCAATGCTCCTTCGACCTGTCTGAACTCTCCAGCATCCTCTCCCACACAGACACAAATGTTCACAACCATACATGCACAAAAAGGGATGGGCAGATTGCACTTCAGATCTAAAACTCAGTGGGATTATTCCTTTGGGTAGATTGACTTACCTGCATAGTTTAGGTGATCTCTTTGGAGTCTCATCCAGCCCATTGCTTGCTTCACATCTTCCCCTCAAATAACTCATCTCAAAACATAGTGCTTTGGGTAAAATTTATTTTCTTTTTCCATCTGTTTTATCCAGTGGTCTTATGTTCTTGTCTCGTCATTCTGCCAAGCTTACTGAGGCTCAGGGAAATTAAACAACTGGTGCAGGGTCACATAAGTGTCAGCTTAGCCAAAATTAGCATCGAGTTTCAAAAACAGACATATAACTGCATACAAAATAGGAAGAAAAACGTGAAACCTCATCACTTTGAGGGTTGTTGAGTTTGGTTCGTTTTTTTTTCTACAGATAACCTTAGGCAAATTATGATCCTATCAAGAAGAGGTTATCCCCTTTCTCCTGGTAGATCCTGATAGATTGTGCCATAGAACCATCTTTTTCCTCAGAAGGAGCAAAGTTCATAACATTTTTTCCTCTTCTTGTATCACCTCGCAAGGACGAGTTGTAGAAATGAACAATGCTGTATCCAATTTTTTAAAAATTAAAGACATAGGTGGTTGTTGGTACCTACATTAAACCCTCTGCTAGACAACAGAGACCCACTATTTGGTGTGACCTTTCTTGGAAGCTGAGAGAAAAACAGAGAAACCTCACTAATGTGAAGAAAATTAGCCTCTTTTTCTGTCCTGAATTTTAAACTTTCCTGCTTTATGTCTATAAATAACTGCATTAAAGGGAATTGTGAGATGCATAATAGCAAGACAAAGGATTATATGAGGTAATAAAATATTTCCTGTACTAATATACTGTGTGCCTAAGAAAAGAAGTAGTAGATTTGAAAAAGAAATTCAAGTAGGATCTGTGTGAGGCATGCACAAGCTTCAGTTTGGCTCAAAAGTTGTCCAGATATAGTTCCACAGTAAAGCATGCATTACTATTAAGAATAAATGAGGATATAATACAATACTATCTTACTACTAAAGGATAGATGAGATTTTAATAATACATCACCTCTCTATATTACATGAAGGGTTTTTTGCTTCTTGACATCTTCCCAAGATGCATGCCAACTGCTTCATGATTATTTAATATGTGTTTGTAAGTTTGCAATTTGAAACTTGTAAAAGGTCTTCTGAGGTGAAAAAAATTGTGCTCATCCATAATTTCTTTTGTAATTCCACAGCTCTGCAATATAATTTGTGTTTAAAATGACACACTATCACCTCCTAGCAAAAGCATAAGCATCTGGTCCCAACAGATTCCTAGAGAAAGGCAAGAATTTCATTTGATTGCCACATTTTCACAATATCCACCCTCTCAAATTAGAACTTGAGATTAGGGGGAAAAAAAGGAAATAAAAATTACTTCTTTTGCTAGATAAAAGATACATAATTTTTCTTCTTGCAGTACTACTGACTAGCTCAGTTCCTAATATGGAACATTTTAATTTTCCTTGACCTTGAAATGGAACAGGTGATGCATAGGCATTTATGGTTCTAAATGCATGAGGCTCCAGATTTTCATATACATCCCAGTGCTTCAGATTTTTCTAATACCGTTTTAGAATTTGGAAATCACTCGTGTGCTTACTACTTTTAATTACTTCCCACTACTTAAAAAAAAAAATCTTTGGTCAAAATCCTTGGTGATTTTCAGTTTCTCTCCTCAAGAAAAAAAAACAAAAAACCCTGCAGTATTTGACATGCCCTTCAGCATTAATACTTTTGGAATAAAATATGTCTTCCCTTTGTTCGTTATCAAAATCTATTTATATATTTCCACTGGGAAATGTCTGAGACTCATAAAGCAATGAGAAAAAGCACTAATCCATTCATTAGCTGAGCATTTGATCTTTTCCAAGACTGTTCAGGACAAAAAAATTAGGCTTCACTATTTTTCTTCTACAGCAATATAATCTTTAAGAGAAAAGAATCAAAACCACAAAGCTGTTTTCTGATAGGTCTTTGAAAAGATAATCTCTGAAACTCTCTGAAAGCAAGCTGCAAAATGCCTTTGAGAAGAAATATATACAGGTGCCAAATTATGAAACTGAGACACTATGTACAGGGGTAGCATGACCAAACTCAGCCACATACACACTGAAAAAAATAATATTAAATCCCCATAATATAATGTTAATCTTTACTCAGGATGTCTCCAACCCCTCTAGTAGCATTTCTTCTTTTTCACTTGCATATAAAAAAAGAAGGATGAAAGGTGTTTTCCTCATTCCCTTCCCCCTCTTTTTTTCATTTTCCCCTAGCTATTTCATCACCTCAGCAACTTAAAACTAACCAACCTCCAATATAAGAATTAAAATACAACATGAAATAAATATATCATTATGTTTCAAAACAATTTTAAGGATAAGCAGGTCAGATTGTCTTCTGGTACTAACTGATTCACAGAGACTACTGTTTTCTGTGCAGTTAAATATGCTTATGCTTTGGCAAACACAAGAGAAAGAATGTAATTTCAGATTTTCTCTTGTTCTCTTTGTGTGCTGAAATATTTATACTACACAGTTTCTATGTTGGTTCAAATAATATGTCTCATATCATATATCATATTTTTCAAAGCTTTCAGTGGTAGAATGAATCTGAAGCAGATCTTGAATTAATTTTAACACTGGCTTTGCACTAAAAAAGTACAGAAGAGCTTCATTAAAAATCTGTTAGGTGCTGCAATTGGGGACAATCCTTTGCCTTGTAAAGGCCAAATTATTTACTGTTCTGTTTAATCTTTCCTTAAAATAATAATAATTAAAAAAAAAAAAGGAAGCACTTCCCACACATATTAATAAGGTACTCATCCTTAAGATTCCTGCTAACCCCAAAACATAGAAACAAGAATTCTTAGATAATATTTCAAGATTTAAAATTTCTCACCCAATGTAAAAACATAAGCATGGAGGTGCTAGGCTGCAGACCCTCACAGCTCAGCATTATGTTTGTCCAGTAAGAAGCCAATTCTGGAAAAGATGACCAGCACAGAAAGTAAAAGTAAATAAAAGTAAGTAAAAAAGAGAAGAAATACTACTAGAGGGGTAGGAGACATCTTGGATAAAGATTAACACTAAATTACAGGGATTTAGTGTTAACTGTTAGTGTTTATTGCCTTGCATAAACAATCTGCCTTTCAGATGCCATCCTGTGCCACCATTGCATTTAGCAAAAAAAATAAAGTATTTCTATCATATGAACTTACCATGTTCTTGCCCACACACATTCATAGCACCTAAAAGGGCCCATGAAAAGGAGCTTCACACCTGCATGAAGCACATACTCCTTTCTTTTGAACCTCTTCCTCCTACTTATCCTTTTTCCTGCTTAGATCTTGTTTTGGGAAAGGAAATGAATCATTGATCCCAGTTCAGAGAGTTCGTCAGCCACCTGAAATAATTCCTTTGTCCTTGGCCAGCAACCTGCATGTTACATCCACAGTGGGCTGGTTGTGGTCACCTGAGTAGCTGCAGGTCACAACTCAGGGCAGGTAAATTGTGATTAGCAGCATTGGTGTTAAATGGAAGCTCACTTATCCTATATATTATTCTTATTATTGTTATGATAACCCTTGAAAATGCTTGTCTTAGACTGCTAAAAGCCTTAGGCATTAATTGTGGAAGTTTTCTACAGAGAATTCTAGAAGCTAATAGTTCATCTGTTCTAACTTTAGGCTAATTTCCTTCAGACTGTCATGCAAAACCATTACCATATTGCTGAAACCAGACAAGGATTTAAGGCAAGGGCCTTGCCTGGAGCACCTTCCCAGGGCTGCACAAACCCTGGAGCGACTGACAGCATGGACAATGCCAGCCACATGGATGATATTTGTGTTGTGCTTCCTCCTCTCTGCCATATGATGGAGAGAGGTTACCTTTAAGTCACATTGCAAGTTTTAATAGGAATACCCCACATAGCAAGCACGTCAGAGATGCCACAAGGGGGAAATGGCACCAAAACAAGAGATTGAAGCTACAGGATCTCTCCTGATCAAGCTGTAAATGATGAGGCTGGCTAAATTGTGGGGAGGAGAACCGAGTCACAGTGCTGAAGAGAACTGCTGTCTCTACACACTGGTATGGCCTGAGGTAAGTAGGTAGATACACATGAATGTGAAGAAGTGTCAGCATTGTAAGGCATAATTCTTCCTTCAAAAAAAGAAAAGAATCACAATTTTTAAAACATTGCTAACCTTCACGTAGATTTCCTTAAAACCTGTATTTTATAACAAAAAAAATACATAACACTACAATCTCTGTTTAAAAAGTAAACTATAAAAACTTTTCTTGAAATTTTTATTCTAGGAGCTCAAAGCTATTATCTTTTTAGCTGTTTTGTTCCCTTGCATTGCATTGTACATCACATATTCTACACTATAAAATATTGACAGTTTTACAAGGTTAATAACATTCCAATAACTGAACACATTACCTAAATTTTGAGAAAAGCTAATCTCTATGAAACTAAGCAGTTCCCTATATCAACTTGCACAAAATATATCTTTAACCTTCCTGAAACTGCAGAGCTTACAACACTGGAAAAAATACTACTTCTACCTCCACAAAAAATGTTCTTCGGTGCCATCACAAGTTTAATTCTGATATAAGTAAATTTATATAAAGTAACCAAGTAATTTTGGTATTATCTAGGAGGCATGACATCTAAAAATCAGTCTCTGTTGAACAAAATTGAAACTGATACTTGGAAGGACAACTAATTCACTGAAAGTTACTTGAAACAAATTTTTATGTGTGTTGTATGTTTCTCAGGGTCATTAAAATTGTTTCTATTTTCAAAATCTCTCTTTTTTAAATAACACCACGATTTTTATATTTAACAACTACACCCTAAGGCTTCTCTTGAGCACTGACCTGTTTGTATGTAATGCATGCCACTGAGCTAGATTAGCTGCATATGAACAAATCTCAAGGGTTTATTATTTTGTTGTAGTTGTTTCACAATCCTTTCTCATTCACAGTTGTGCACAACGGTCACATATAAAATAAATGGAGATTTTGGGGTGTCTTGAGGCAGGGATTGCTTCATTCTCTTGAGACAGATGTGTCTTTGTCATTGAACAATGAGGTTAGCTGATCTTAGGAAGTTATCAGATCATCTCAGCAGTACAGTAGGGTAACATAAGTGAAAGTAATATTTAGTTCTTTCTTGTATGTATTACAGTTGGAAGTCCTTTTAATCTATTGGAATAATATATTAAATTCATACATTACCAGATGTTGAGATTAGTCTTAATTATTACAATTAGCCTTTAATGATTACAACACCAATTACTGTTACTGAAACAACTCTTTCAGGCTAACATTCTGCTTCTTAGCTATCCACAGAAAACTGTTCTAGGATTCCATTAAAAATTAATTAAACTTGAAAATTTATTGAGGTCAATGTTAATTTGAAGATTTGACAGTGCCAATTTTTTTTTACATGATGAAATTTTTTCTTCCCAAATATCACTTTTGGAGAAAAGGTAATGATCTAATTATGAGAGGCTATGGCTTTCCTTCTAAGCAATAAATTATCTTCATAAGAAACTTGGGTATACAGTAAATTAAGTAACAAAAGATGACAGTGAGGTTATCTTCACTCTCAGTATTATATTAACCAACATGAGTGCAGAATTCTTTGATGAACACATCCGAACATTTAACTGGTTTTGAAGGTGTTAACAATGTCAATATTGAAGTTTCTGTAACAGCCCATAATCAGAGAAAAAAAATTCTCCCTGAAAATGCAGCAATAGTGACAATTTCCATAATTCTATATTTTTTTAAATTTGGATTTATCCACTGAAAGTGAAAAGATATGCAAAGAGAAAATACAATGGGAAGTTAGAAAATTTTAAACTGATTGACTGCCACAGATGAGTGACAAAAAGGAACACGTCTGCCATGGACCTGTGCTTTGTTATTTCCTACCTTCACTGCAGCCTAGAAATACAGGAGTTTTTCAGAACGACAGGAGTTTTTCAGAACATTGCATTTCTGAACTTCATGCTCATAAAAACTATAGAGTATATTCAAATTTTTTGCACAATGAAGTCTTCAAACTGAGACTTTTAGAGATTTTCACCATCATCAGACTGACAGAAAACACTGCTTGATTGAAACAGTTCAGATAACTTTTCCTTTAGCTCAAAATAGGACCTTTGAAAGTTAAAAGATCTAGTATGAGGAAGGCTGAACATTCACAACTTACTTTCTTCTCGAAGTCATACAGGGCAGACAGCCAAGGAAGAAAGGTGCTCTGGAAGAAAAGTAAAGTATGCTTTTCAAGGGAAACATGAGTTTGTATTAGTGGGCATAGAAAACTTTTTGACAAACAAAAACTCCAACCAGAAATTGAAAAAGACAGCTGCTGTCTCCTGATGGAAACAGACAGAAGGGGCAGAAGAAAAAGGGAGATATTTTATTGTGAAGCAGCACTGCCAAAAAGCCCAGATAGCCCCTTGGTTCATGTGATGTGGTCAAACACAGAAGCACGCAGTAACAGTTTAAGAAATTCAAGCTGTATTTTCCTTTTTTCCTTAGTTGAAAGGTGTATAACTGAGAAGTCATATGAAATAAGAAATAGATACAATTATGATCACACTGTAATAGATGCCCTACCTATTTTACAGACTGGAGCATCTCTCCCTTGAGAAGAGAATTGGGATTGGTCAGCCTGGAGAAGGCTGACCTAATTTTGGCCTTCCAGTACCTGAAGGGAGCCTAAGAGAAAGGCAGGAGACTTTTTACCAGGGTATGTAGTGACAGGATGAAGAGGAATGGCTTTAAACTGAAAGAAAGTATGTTTAGATTAGTTGTTAGGAAGAGTTGTTTTCCTTTGAGGGTGGCAAGGCACTGGAACAGGTTGCCCAGAGAAGCTGTGGATGTTCCATCCCTGAAAGTGTTCAAGGCCAGGTTGGATGGGGCTCTGAGCAACCTGGTCTAGTGGAAGGTGTGTCTCCTCCCATGGCAGGGCTGACAATCCTTTAAGTCCCTTCCAACTCTAAGCCATTTTATGAAGTTGAACTAAGAATCTGCCCTGAGGCATAATACCTCCTATTTCTAAGTCATTCCTCAAAGCTTAATAGCCATTGGTCTCCACTGCCTACAATATCCTATTCCTACTTCATGTGGCATTGACAGGGACCAAGAGATATTACCTTACCAGAAAAAAAAAATCAAAGTGCATACTAATGGTGCAAAAGATGCCAAAATTGGCTGAACCTTTGCATTTGAAAAGGAAAACCAAAAAACCAAAACCAAACCAAACCGAAACAAAAAGACAGACTGCAAGCAAATTGCATTTGTTGGGGAAAAGTAACAGAATATTGGGATATTGTTTCCTAAGTATCAAGGACTTCCACTAGATCTTGCAGCTTTGTAATTTTTGAGGTCAGAAGGTTTAATTCAGCCCCATGCTGCTGAGCCCTGCTTTGTTCCCCAGGTTGCATTATTAGACATACAGCAAGATTTCTGCATCAGGCAGTGTCTCATTCTTTCTCTTCTACCTCAACTATGAAGATTGAATATGGGGCAGAAATAGTACTGTAGGCATCTTGATTATATAAAAAACCCAGTTCTGTATGGATCACACGAATTTTACAGGTGGCTGAAAAATGACTTCTTACTCACCTTTTGCTTACCATGGAAATATTTGAGGGTAAGTTTATTTTTTACCAAATTTCTGGAGTGAATGTAACAAATATAAAGAAGAACATCATGCAGACCTAGTAACAAAACCCCTGCAAGATTCCCCAGGGGAACAACTCCCCAGGGGAACAGCCACACAATGTACTGAGCTTAAAGCAATACCAGCCTCAGCAGCAGGAAATAGGAGAACGTGCTTTTCTCTTAAACAGCAGAAGCTAGGAATTCTTCCTGGTTACTGTTTAAGGACTTAAGTTACAGAATAAACAGAAAAGTACATATCACTGTGGACAATATGAGCACTAAATACTTGCTACCAAGGCTGGATGGACTTTTAGTTAGTTTGCTTATAAAAAAAACCGAAACCAAACAAACACCACCACCACCACACCTGGTTATAAACTGAGACCTAAGGAGCTGCTGGCATTCACCTGAATTTGAGTAATGAATCAAAGTCCAAACTACATGAAAATATGTAAGCAATTATGCATATCTTCTGTAAAACAGACACTGTTTATCTTCCATTTTCTGTTTTATTTGTGTGACTTCCCAGGGTTTAGAATTTCACTCTCTTTTTAAAGAGAATCTAGGACGGCATAATGTGAATATATGATGAACAATACAATACCTAAGTTTTTATTTTGGAGCTACATAAGAACTATTTGGTTCTTTGAAAGGCAAGAGGCAATATATTACCTTTGAGGTACATATGGATGGAGATCTTGTTACAAATTCTATAATTTTTTAATGGAAAAAAACCAACTAAAATGATCAAAGTTAGCTTAATATAGTATTTATGCAGATATTTCAAAAATAATATTCTAGTTATATCCTGGCAATTTGTTTTGTTTTGAAAACCAGAAATTAAAACAATTGGTATACAGAAATATTTTGAAAGTCAACTAGCAAGGGTTAAAAAATATAAAATTGTTTAAATAGTAACCATTAAAATTTAAATGTTTAAGTCAGGTATCCAACTTTTACAGCATCTCTCAGGATTTTCTTGTTTTAGAATGTCATTAATGTATAGAAGACTCCACAAACCTTTTTGTGAATGAAATTTTTATTTACACACTGTATCCAGAAGCAGATACATAAATCCTTATACAATTATTTTTCAAAAATGTGCAAGAAATTACTATAATTTTGTTTACAAACCAAAACACATTAAAATCAATGGACTTTGGATAATTCACTCTGTGGCGTGCTTAGTACAAATAGTGCACACCAGGTCTGAAACAGAGAAAAGTGTAAACTACAGCAATCTGGATTGCAAGTATTAACGTCATGGCACTCCATCATCACTATAAAAATTCTTTAACCCAACAGGTATTCATAAAAAATTCTTTTAGAGTTTTTCATTATCTGTGTAGAGTTTAGATCACTTTCCAGATACAATAATGCCATATTTTTCACATTATGAACTACCATCTAGGCCATTTTTTATTTATAAAGAATGCCTGTAATTTTTATTTTTTGCAGTCATAGAAAGATTTAAAGAAATTTAATTGGCAATCATTAATTCATCTATAGCTTACCTCAGAATTTGAAAGTTCAGTAACAGATAAATACTTCTTATCATAGCCCATATATTGCTGGTATGCTGTTTTAAATTTGTAATTTCAGTATTCACACAGACGAAATGCATCAAAACAAAAACCCCACAGATTTTACTTAGCCCAGCAGTCAATATTCACAGAAAGAAATTGGCTTTAACAAAATGCAAAGTCAGCTTATCTGAGAACAAAGAGTTTAATTAATAATTGCATTTCTGATCCTTCTGACGGAATTACATTTTGATAAAAAGATGGCATTCACTATGTCAACAGCAGGATAAGTGCTATATCCTTCAAACAGATCAAAGAATACACACCACTGTCAGTTGTTTATAACACTGGCTTACATAACAAAAACAAAGAAACAAAAAAAAAACAGAGGAAATTGTGCAAATTTATTATTTCCAAACACAAGGTGTTTTTGTAATCCTTTAATTGGAAAAGTAAAGTTATCAATAATGTCAACCATTTCAGACACTGCAAAAAGGAGTTTTATTTTAAAGTTTCATTTTCAAAAACATTTTTCCACAATTCAATTGTATAAAAAGCATACATTTGGAACCCTTAAACTGTTGTGCTGCATAAATAGCCGTATTTCTACTCTATGAAGATCACAGTCTGTTAGCTTTTATTCCTAGTGTATTTACTTCCAAAGGTCCCCAAAATATCTTCAATCATCTTTCTTTTATTTGTCAACAACACTTTGTTCCTCTAATTTTTCAGGAAGCAGAAGTCAACACAAATTTTGTGGTTATTCTGGGTGCTTCTAAATTGACTCATAACTATATGTTACTGTGTTTCTTTTATATTAATCTTTATAATAAGAAATTGTAAGTATCTTTAATGTTCTTAAAGTATTTTTTCTGGGTTCCTTCTCCTGGCTGGCCAGACACCTCAGTATGAAAAAATATTGTGAGGCTCTGATTAAAGAAACCTGTAAAAATAAGTATTTGTGTCTACTTAATACTGATTTAAAGTACTTGGAGCTTAGTAGAAATATCACCACCATTTTTTACTCAGAAGCAAAGTGCTCTATGGTTCTTACATCCTAGACCTCAAACACTTTTACGTGTTCCTTTTGTGGTAGCTTTATGGCAGGGTGGGGAAATGACAAAGTTAACTTGACCTGATCAAGTTCAGAGATGAAGAACACAGCAAGGAGGGCAATTCAAAAACCAGATAGCTGAAACAGAGGATTTTTTTTTTAAAGCATAATTTATGAGTGAACAACTGAAATGTATAAAGGCATGGGCAAGAATTTTAGCATCTGTGTTCTTGCACGTTTTTCAATTCCACAATAAGACCAGGATATTATAGCTTCAAATATTTAGGTTTCAATGCAATGACTGCTAAATTAATGCATGTGGCATAGTATAGACATATGTCTAATGTATTCAATAGTGGTATTAAATGGAAAAGAAAATATTTTATATACTCTTTCAAAGATTTTGTAGAATGCATAGGCCCTCAAGTACGGGGAAAGAATTTTTAAAGTGAAGAAAATGCCAGAGGTTTTATTCCAAAAGTATGCATCTGAAATCCACAAAAATTATTTTCTTTTTCCTCTCCATAGACAGAATCAGAACACTGTACCATACAATAGGTTATTGTGCCTTTTTGAATAAAGTTAGTGATCCTGATTCAGGGGAGGGGGAACGGGACATGACTGGGTAGGGGGAGAAGTCAATAGAGGAAAAAAAAGAAAACAGAATTCTCCCTTTCACACATATATCTTCATGGCAGAGCCAACAAATTACATGTATAGACTGCTCTAGATTATTTTCTTTTTTTAAGTTTAAAACTTTATCAGACTAAAGAGGAAATCCTTATTCTCCCTCCCTTAAAAGCAAAGGCAGTCTTTATCTACCTTTGATTTTCTTTATTTTTTAGTTAAACATTATGGTCAAAAAAATAAATTAAAAAAATATAAATTTTGTCTATCAATTCAGGCAACCCAAGATGTAGTGCTACTGCACCACCTTGCAGCAATACTGTATTCACTTCTAAAGACTCATTTTAGGGGAAAGAAATGCTAGATTAAATAAGGAGAAGAAAATGACCCAAACAAGAAAGATGTATCAAAGATGGACTTTTTTCCTAAGGTGATCTTTATTCATTAGCCACTTCTACCAGAGATGGGGAATATAACATTCTAAAATACAAAACAGGGGGGCAGAGGCATGCAAAGCAAGGCCTCTCAGCAAGGCAGAGGCAGGCCTCCCTCCCAAGCCAGCTATGACCCCTTCAGCAAGTAACTCATAAAAGTGATAAAAACATGGAAGAAAACCAAACTGGAAGTAAAACAGGAAAATGCCATGGATTAACCTTGCATGATGAAAATATTACACTGTAGAACCTGTACTCCCCACTGAAAGTCTTTTTTTCCCTACAGAAGGTTAGAATAACTGTAAGCTTTTTAAATGCCAGAATCTTTGACAGATATCATAAACACTTAATTGATTCAGTATTTCGTATGTCAAAACATATTTCATAACAGCAAACTGAAACATTTTCTGCAGTCACTGTATAGCCAAACATCTCTTCCCAATAATTTGAAAGGCTAGGAGAATAGCATAGAGATGCATTTTTAACATCTTCCATATAAAATTTTATCAGTCCTGTTCCTTCCTCCTCAAAAGATATAGAAAAAAGGGGGAAATTATCCAAAGGACATTAGTGTATTACTGTACTTTCTGAAGTGAAAGAAAAATGTAGAAAATGGAAATGATAAAATTTCAAGTAGCTTGAACATAAATATGGTAGAAATCATCCTATTAGAAATTTTACCTCATCCCCAAAATGGCTTATAAATTTATGTTTCCATGATAACAATTCCTAGAGTCTTCCTACAAATCCAGGAAACTTCCCTCCCTTACTCTGCAAGAGTGGGCAGAAGGGAAAAGGAAGAAAATGGGGACCTGGCAGGTGTTCTTTTATTAACTGATGGCATGATTATAAAGGTAATATTTTACAAGACCCCAATACCACAATTTCCTTCTAGATACTATACATTAACTTTCATAGACTGTTTTGTAAAGGCCATTTTTAGAGGACAAAACACTGAGAACAGAAGAAGGCTGAACCAACCTCCTCAAACTCAAGAGTGTGCAGACAGTACAAGGCTTAGGAGGAAGGCTTTTATATTTCCCGAAGATATGCTGCATAACCATGTTCTTATCACACAGCTCTGTCTATACGTTGGGGCATATCTCTATAGAAATGTCTAATTATGACACTAGGAAACAGTTTTTAACTTAGATGTAAAATCAGTAATTTAGAATACCAATATGTTCTTTATCCATCCTCATTTTTCCAGAGGTTTTTTTAAAGGAAAAAAAAATCCATTCAACAAGTTTCATTTGACTTTTACTTATCGTTGAATACACATGAAATGTGCTTTCAATGCATAAAAATCACAGTGGATAGCAGCAAAGGACTTGGGGGAAATTAAGGAGAATTTGATCATTCACATTGTGATTAATCTGCACATTGATGAAAGATAGCTATTTCACACTTCTGAAAATAAACTCGAGATCATTCTTTCCAACAAAATAAAACAAGAAAAAAAGAGCCTCCCAAAATACACAAAACCCCCCAAAACAAACATAAATCCAAATGCGTTACTTTTCTTTTACAGAAAAAAATGAAATATTTTTATGGCAGCAAAAGATTTTGATAATAATGAAAGTCTGTAAACTGTAATTCAATCTCTTTTTGTTGTTGTTGTTCCCAAAGTGCAAGATGCAAGATTCCCGTAAGCTTTCAGTAGTGCTTTTCCTGTAAATAATCCTTCATTTTGTTTGGCAAAGGCAGTTTTTGAATCAGGTCTATTCTGGTGTACTGACGTATTACAAAACGACACAGGTACTGTAAAGAGCGCACCTGCATAAACCGGGATACTGGATTTGTCAGTCTCACTGGGTAAGTTGCAGATCCAGGCAGCCGGGATCTCGAATAGCAGAAAGCTCCATTTTCAGAGTCCCTGATTGAATGTTCAATTAAGTCAACTATAGACGTATGCCCCTCCACATCAGGCTGTTCATAAAAACTAAACCTACCATTTGAGTGCTCAATTCTAGTGTGAAGAGTTTTTCCATGGGAACGAAAACTCAAACTTAAAAGATAACGATCATCAGAACTATCTCGAACAAGAAACGAGCCATCAGGCACATTAGCTAATTTTCCCTCTGCCTCCCAACGTGTAATGGGGCCCCAGTACCATCCTTGTTTTGCAAGTTTTTTCAGTTCTTCTGTGAGGCTTGTCACAACCATAGGACCGCTGTTCTGTACAGAGTCATAAACTCTTCCAACTCCTGGGGCAGTGTTAGGATCAAAATTCAAATGGCAGCGCATACTTTCAGCCACATGGGCATCTGTGCCATTTAATCCATTGAAGTTCCTTTGGATTTGATTATTCTGCATTGGAGGTAGCAAAGGTGAGAGTGGAGGGACATCACTATGATTAACTCTTGGGCTTTGCAACATGACTCCTGTGGTACCAATCAACAAACCATTCACTGTCTGGTCCACAAAGATATCCGGTGCAACGACTACATCCTGATCCACTTGGCTCTCATCTTCATGGAAAGCATTTCCCCCCACTTGAGAAGAAACAGTCGAAACTTCCATGGGTGAGGAACTATCCAGACAGTAACTACGTGATCCTTCCAAAGGATACATTCCCTCATCTAAAGGCACAGTATACTGAATGTAGTCCTGAGGCATTAATCCAATAACTACAGGCACATGTTCATCAATATGAAGATGCAAGTCCCCGTTCTGAGATTCCGTATTTTTTAATGCATTGGTTTGTTCCTGGAACACATTTTCTGACTGCAAGTCATGGAAGTCCTTTCGAACACCATTCAGTGCTGGGCTTGGATTAGAGGAATGGACCAAGGCCTTGACTTTCACTTCCATTTTGATGCAAGTCTCTTCTGAATTTGTAGGTCGAAGGGGCCACGGAGTTGGGCTGTAATGGTGATTACGGAGAGAAGTGGATCTCAGAGGTCTTTGAGCTCGCACATCTTTGAAGGTTATTGGAGCAGATGAGGAAGAAAATGTGTCATCATCTGCAGAGCTTACAGATGGTGTGCTGCCTTTGCCTTTCTGCTTTTGTTTTGCTGAAAGCCTCCTTTTTAACGTACCCATTAAACTTTCACTTTTTGATCTATTTTTGCCTCCTTTTTCATCTTCACTATTGACTTCACAGCTAGCCAAATCTTTACCATAGCAGCTGCCAAACAAGGAGTCATCTTTTCCAAATTCACTTAATGATGGCTGCTGAACCACTACAAAGTCACTTTCATCTTTACTTTTATTTAAGTTAAAGGACTTGCGAATTGTTTTCAGACTAATTTTCTTCATTATGACAAGTTACCAAATCTGGCTGATCAGCAGTGCTGGCGGTGTGATATAGCCCTAACACATGAAGAGTAGCTTCTGCTTCATTTATATGTTTTATCCACCCTCATTTAACTTCAAGAGCCATTTCCTAGAAACAAATAAAAAACAATTAAAATCACAGAAGAAATATTTCAAAAATTATCTATAAGGGTTTCCCCTCTCCAGGCAAAAGAGAAATTGCAGTACTTTAACAATGGGTGTCACATAAAAGTAAAAATAGCGAGCTGACTTCGAAACAATCAAGCTTAAGAAACGAAACTCCTATATCAGCCTTGGAGATTTCCACAACTTCATTCTGCTTTCAACATGGTATTTTTTGAAACATTCACACACCTTATATCACACTCACAGGCACATATATTTAATGCATTTATATATAATTTTCAAACACATCAACACGCCTCTCTTTCCAAAGGCTCCTAAAAATCCCCATACAAGTAACAACAGAAGATAAAACTACAGAAAAGATTCTATTCAACAGAATTTCTACATGCAGGTTAACTGTGATTGCTCCTAAAAACATGGTCTTATAAGGTTATATTTTCTCTACACAAGAAATTTGAGTAATATTTAGAAGATTACATATTTATAGGAAAACTAATTGTAGCGAAAAAACAGTTTTCTTAACAAAGAAAAGTAACATACATTTAGAGCAAGTCCCCTCCTGAACTTCTGTGAAAGTCAAGACTTCCAATCTGTTTTAGGCACAGAAGACCAAGTCACAGGCTCTTATTGCCTAAAAGTACTAGAACTTTTCTTCCTTCAGCATTTCTGCCAAGATCTAGTGGACACAGCTGCTCAAGTTCCAGTCAACTGCTCCCACCGGGTATTTTGCAGAATCAGGTACCTCCAAATTGGATATTTCGGATTGTTTTTTTTCTTGATTGAGGTTTGACTGTTTTGGGGGGCTTTGAAGGGGCTTGTTTTGTTTCATTTTAATTTTAGCTAGACCTTCCAAAGTAAACAGCTCTGCAAAGAGAAGGATAATGCATGGGAAAGAGAAAAGAGGGAAGTTGCTACTCACACAGAAGTAAGTACTGCAATTAGTAATAACTGTTATTCCACGTACCTTCAAATACGTGCGATGTTAGCAGCACAACCTGCAGCAGCAAGCCTGGCTCCAGGCTAAGCATGGCAAGCTGAAGGAGTCTAAGAATCTTTCAAGAAATCTTCCAACCTTGGTGGACTGAGGGGAAAGTAAAACAGCCCTTATACATGCACTTCCCACTTTTCTCCCACGGTATCACAATACAAGCAAACCAAGAAAAACGGTGCAATGGGCTGCAATAAGTTTTATTAACTAAACAATACCGTTTTCTTAAATAAGCATTCAAAAACTGCATAAAAGCCTGGAAGGACAATGATTACTATAACCAAAAAGCAGTCCATTGCCTATTGCTGTTGCCTAGCCCAACTTTTGTGGTCCTCAAGTACACAAAGGCTAAAGGATCATATGCAATACAAACTAAAAGGCAATGTGAAGCATTGATGGATTCTGAACTTCAAAACACCTTGAAAAAATTAAATAAAGCCCTGCTGCTGGAGGGATGGACACTGCTCCATAAAAAGAAGAAGCAGTAAAGATTGATTTACTTGGACTGTACCCTAGTCCTATTTGCATCAACCTATTTCAAAGACTGGTTCTGTGTCCTTGTCATAACCTCTGATATTTCCCAAGTCCATCTTTAGAGCACATTCAGATCTTTCCATTTAATTTTCTTAATTACCAAACTAAATAACACTTTCCTTTCTTTCAGTGGTAAAAAACTAAAATATTTCTCTTGTCCCTAAACTGACTTACTTTCTACCAGCACAGAACAAACATGACCAAAACACTTCCTAGACAAAAGCCTAAGAATCAATTACTTGCTATAAATGAGTATTAAGACGTTAAAAAAAGCACCAGCATTTTATATGTTCACTAGCTATTTTCCATTTTAAAACACCATCCTCCAGTTACACAATCCTGAATTATGGGTATGAATTTTCAAAGGTTAAAACTTCATGTTTACTTTCCTACAAGTGCAGAAAAAGAGAGACTTAACATGTCAATTAAAAGGAGACTCAAAATGTCATTGACCTATTCCTAAATCATTTGGATTTTGCTACCTTTCCAATATGCAGAACTCTTTTTGTCAGTGTAACAAAACTAACCTACAAAATGAGTGAAAATTACAACTTCAGGATTGCATGCTTCTCCTAAACTAACAAAGTCAGAGCATTGATTAATTTGATAAATTTAACTGTGCTTTTGTGTATGTAGTACCAGAAGCATGGGAACTGTCACATTAGCTCCACCTGTGAAATCCACAGTGTTCTCCAACTGCTTCTGACATCCACAAGGTGATACTATTTCCACTTTTCCAGAAATGTTCCCCCCTCCTTGTGGAACGTACTGTCTACCAATCTCTTCACTCTTATGACCAGTGACAGAACTCCAGGGTCAGCAAGCTGAATCAGGGGAGATTTAGGTTAGATACCAGAAAAATGTTTTTCATGCTGAGAGTGGTTGGATACTGGAACAGGCTCTTCAGGGAAGTGGTCAGAGCACAAAGCCTGACAGATTTCAAGAAGTGTCCGGCAATACTCTTAAGCACATAGTGTGATTCTTGGAGTGTCCTGCACAGAGCCAGGAGCTGGACTCAATTACCCTGATGGATCTCTTCCAATTCAGTATACTCTGGACTCTATAAAACGCATGGCTTATTAGTTGTATCACTGTAAAAATTCACGTCAAGATATAAGAAAAGTTTGATAATCAACTGTAAAGCATATAAACAACATGCATCTATCCAGAAGCTCAGTTCATTCATGCATGATAAAAATCTAGTGACAGTCTAGATCAAAGCTCTCCAAAGTAAACTGAATACACTAACATCATGAGAACGAGTGTCTAAACATGTCATCCATACGAGACCCACTTTATGACACCTCCTAGATATATTTTATGCCAGACAGAAGAAAAATACAACCTGAAGTCAAATACCCTAATTGATCCCCAAACTCCTCTTTCTTTGCATGAACTTGAAGAGTACCAGCTAATTCTGCACTGCATATCAATGTGTTTAAAAATGCTGTATAAACAGCCCTCAATATATGATACACTCATATCCTTGCAAGCATAGAATTCTTTGCAGTCTGCATCTAATAGAGCTGGAGCAGAAAAGCCCAGGCATACACCCCTTCCCGGAATACATTAAAATGAATTGTACAACTTCTTCACAACCCTCAGCACAGTAACAGATTCGCTAGTATTTCGCACTAATTACGGTGTGACTGAAGTCTCCCACCGATGTGCTCTTCCAGTGCCATCTGCTGTACAGTGAATTAGACATCCTAACAAGAGACAACTCCAGAAATTCTTTTGGCAGATATTTGCAACTATAAACAGACTTGAACTCTACCAATGTATTCCCAAAGCCTGGTGACTGTGTGTGTAGAAACACCTGGAACACACAGAATGAAAACAAGTGATTAATCAAATCCAGAAAGAGAATGAGATCTTAATGCACAGAATAATGTGGATGAATGAAATTCAAACTTATGAACTTTCATCACAAATTTTGCATCTCAGAATCTTTAATTTATGCAGGTTAAGAAAATACAAGCCAGGTCTCTGGATGAAAACTACCAGATTACTACCCAGCAAACACCATGTCCTCTTTTGCACATAAAAATAATGAAAACTAAATTTGCACACCTCACTCGGAGGAAGAGCAACATTTACAAATCGCATGTAAATGTGAAATTATTAGTGAAGGTAATTAGGGCTAAAAGTTCACTTTACAGGCTGCGTCTTGGAAACCTGAAGAGCATGCCATGCAATGATACATTAATTTTAATGGTGGCCAGCACTGATATATGAAAAATTATCGAAGTTTTAAATACATATAAGTTTCTGCAAGTATGGTTTGAATAGTCCAACATTTCAGAGTAGTTTTATTTGGATGACACAAAATGGTTTCCATAGATTGGAATCACATAGCTATCTTGAAGCAGTGTTTGCAAAAGTACACCAACAAAAAAATCTTATTATACTGTATTTATTAATTTCTGATCTTTCTCACACTTTTATGTTAGGCATACTTATTTCCTGAGATAAATACTATAAACAATGCTACCAAAACGCACTACAATAGAAATAAACCAGGATTAACTTTAAGGAGTTAGGACAGAAGACATCATACAGGAAACATACAGCAAAATACAACTCATGTTTGAACAAAGAATTGTCCTCAAAAAGTTTAATAGTAATATCATCACAAAAAATTACTTCAAATTATTAGTCAATGCTGCTACAGGTAACTTTTCTAAAATAAGTGTTAATCTGCTTATTTATTTCCATAAAGTGAAACAGTTGAACACTGAACTTGATTGTTTTTAACCCACATCATCCTGCACCATTCCTGAAAAGTCTGTCTTCCACTTAGAAATATATCATCTTTATTCTTATATGGATCATAATAAGACTTACATAATTTTCAATTTCAACTTAATGTATTTTAACATAATTATTTATATTAGGAAAATAACTAAAAATACCTCAAAAGTGAAAAGTTTCTGCATTCCTAGGCATAAGAAGTACTAGGTTCTCCTTACTGTCAGATAATGAAGCCTATTCTAATCTGCAGAAGTATAAGGTATCATTCTCCTGCTTTCCCCAAATTTTCACTGAAATATATTCATGCATTCTTTGGAAGAGCATGTCAAAAACAGCATCTTTAGGTAATGCAGATTTCAAGTGCTGTATTTGTGAAATTCTTAAGTGTCAATATTTTTTCCAAAGTTACTAAATCTATTAATATGAGTTATTAAGAAGTTGCTCTCCATACCCATTCCCATCAACTTTACTTCCATACTGAAGTCAGTATCTCTGGAAGTTTTTCTTCAAACCAGTATACAAAAATACTGACTCGAGGTATTTCCTGCTATATACTTAAGAGTTGCAGGCTATATGAGTACAAAAACTACACATAAAATACTCATTAAGTAAAGAGATACAGCATCTGCTTCGAACACGATCAGTTTCTAAAAGAGTATACACACTACAAGGCAACTTTTTGGCTTTTTCACTATTCATGCCATAAGCACAGTGAAGATAGTGAGGTTTTTCCCTTCGCTGATCTTCAAATAAATTCCTACTTTATACTCCTTTTCAATAAGAAGAATTTTTAAATTAAGTAATCTAAATTCCATTGCATACACTTTATACCTTGAAAACAACAAAAAAAGGTAAACAGTTTTAGTAGAGGCTTGCTTGCTAATGGATGAAAGCTCCCCTAATATGATTACAAATTTTTTAAAAGCCCTTCTGACTTACATGCCTGGTTTTCTAGTGAGCTCAAGGCTCAAATGCACAACTTCACATAAAACTGGAACAAGGAAAAAACATATGAGAAGCTCATCTGACAGTACATTACACTTATAACAATTCAAGAATACTTAAAGCCTCCTATTTTTAAGCTAACTAATTAAAGACCTGAACACTGAGTTATTCACCACAAATTTAAATTGCTACCCTCTAAGATTTGAGCAACTGAGGAAAGTATGGTCAACCTCTCTACTGGGCAGCATAATTGAACAGGTTTTATACAGATTACAATTTAAAACAAAACAACCAACCAACAGTAAGTCATGCCATTTAGTCATATAATCTCTCCTATTTTTTTCCTCCTTTTACAAAGCTTAAAAATAAACCAGTCCATGAGCACTACTGTTCCAGCTTAGGATAGAGTAACCCTAATCACTACCAATCTTTAGCAGACAATAACCGAAGTACACCTTTGGTAATATGTAGAAAAGTGGGGTAAATTAATAATGAAAACTTGAGACAATGGAATTTTTCTTTGTCACATCTGATCACGAGAATTAAAAGTATGCAAATCAGGAACACAGCCACTGGAAAAGTCCAAATATCTTGACTGCTTTTCTCTGGCCTGATGTTGAAAAAGAATGCCCTTTAACATTTAGATTTCCTTGATTTTTTTTTTCCATTTTCTTTCTTTGAACACTATTTAATCCATGAGTGCTTGCAGTAAGTCCTATTCTTTCCCATATTTGGTTGCAGAACAGAATGTTTCTATCTGATTGGTGGCTTTCCTCTAGGGAGTAACTTTAAGGGTGTTAAATGGCATCTCTATTACAGTTTGTATGTGTATATACAGACTTGTAACTATAATAATTTCATCACTACAATAGCCAAAGCCAGTTAGTAATATTAACAGTCCTCAGCCAAGGTTACATCTCTGTTACCCAAGGATGGTTGGCTGGGATCCATGTCTGCTCCCGAGCTACCATGGGCGCACTAATGTCAGGGTGCTAAACTGAAGTCAGCATCAGTTGGTATCAGCTCAAGAACACACAACAACATCCTGATACCAGAGCTGCTGTTGGAGGAGAAAACTCCAGGGAAGCTGGGTGGATGACAGCCAGTAACCACTTCAGCCATTCCAGCTAGATCTCTCACAAACTGAGAATCAACATCCAAACAGGGAAATAAGCAGACTGTAGATTTCATACATTTACTAAAAGACAGACACAAGTACCACCTTTCAAGGTGGTACTTTCTTTTAAGCAAACATATGATAATAGAGCATACATGCTAACAAATTGTTTCAAGCATGTGGAAAAAAATCAGGAAAATTAAACCAAATTTGGCTCTAAGACCCTGATTAACAGCAAGGAAAAAAGGAGCAAACAAAAATAAGCTGGCAGTTCTATGTATGCCAAGGCACTGAAAAAGAGAAAAGAACATTTCTGATGAATCAAATGGGAGAAGTCACTAAAGAAACCTGATGCATTCATGTGTTTCACTGCAGGAAATCCCGTCCATTGACTGCAAATAAACCTTTGCTTTTGGTTTTCACATAGCTGTGCAGAAGCAGAAGAAGAGTGAGAATAATGCTCAGTAGAGGCTGTTTTTATTTCTTACTATTTTAAAAGAATGCAGCAGCCAGCCTTGCAGCAGACTGTCTGTCAGCAAAAATTAAGTTTAGTTTCATAAGCAAAGGTTAGACTTCCTGGGAGATAATGCATGAGAATTCCTTTCCAACTAAGAGTCCATCCCCCACTCCATCCTGACAGAAGATTACACCAAAATGTCTCCCCTCCATTGTAAGGTATGGGGTAGCCTCAGCTTGATAATAAGGATTTATGCTTATCCAAGATATTTATGCAATCCTCTTAAACCATAACACAGTTATAAGTCTGAAAAGCTGTAAAACTATAATGCTCTACAAACCAGCATTTCATTTAACAATACAGACCAACATCACATTCTGTATAAGGAATAAATTTTGAAACACTTTTTGGTCTAAGATGGCAAGGAACAGATTCAGTGCCTACATATTTGATAACAACATAAGTGTTTGAAATTAATATCATGAAAATGAAAGGACGAACAGGAAAAAACACAGTAAAACAAAAAAAATGCAGAAATGCAATGGGAAGTATGTATAAATGTCTAAATGTTGAAATGTGTCTTGAAAAGAACATAACATATGTAATTGTACAGATGCAGGTACTGAAACCCAATTCTGAATGCCATTTGGTTTCTGTATCCTCAATGATGCATTTCCAAACATAATTTTAGAAACACTACCCATCCGTTCAAAGCATATGCCAGAAAGACAGAAATAAAGTAGACCATTTTCTCAAAGTGATTTTTGTGGTCAGCAATAATCTGACCACTCTTAATGTCAGTGAAAAAAATTATGTAATTATGAGAAACACTTTTCCATCCTTTCCCAAAAAAGGAAAGAAAACACTCAGGAGACATGCAACAGCTAAATACTACCACTTCATATCGACTTATACTGATTTTGGTTTCGCTTTCGAAGTTCAGGCTGGCGTTTCTACAGCAAGCACAGAAACACTGTTACTGTGTACAGCTTCCAAAACATGAACCAAGACAGCTGAAAAAGGACCTGCTGCAAAAAGTATTTTGATGAAGAGACATGAAAACAGGTACCATGAATGATCTTTTCCTACTGTGCTTCTCAGGCCAAACCTCTATCACCAATGAACCCCACAGTACGAGGGGTGCATACCAAATGGGCAATACAGAAATACACCACTCAGTTAACACCTAATGCTACATTACACGTTTGTTTCCTGCTACCAGGGGGAAAAAAGTCACTAGGAAAAAAAAGGGAAGACATTGTGAGGAAAAAGAGGAAAACACAGGAAAAGTAATAGAAAGAGAAGCCTCATACCATATGGTAGCATTTCAGAGATGATTATTCCAGGAGGTACTGAAGAACGCCTCAGGAGGACAATTCAGTCATTGGTCACAGCCAGAACACTGTGTCATGAGAGGAAAGTCCTGCTTGTCAAGCCCAATTTCCCTTTATGACAAGGTAACCCACCTAGGTGATCAAAGGAAGCAAACTGATGCTATTTTTTTGGACTTCAGTACTTTTTGTCTGTCACAGGATCCTTCTGGACAAAAAGTCCAGCACACAGCTGGATCAACACAGCATGAGATGGGTGAGCAACTGGCTCACAGGTCGGGCACAAAGGGTTACAGTGAATGAAGTGACATCAGACTGGTGACCTCTCACTAGTGGGGCTCTGCAGGGCTCCATCCTTGGCCCTGTGCTTCTTTCAACATCTTTATAAATGACTTGGACACAGAACTGGAAGAGATACTGAGCAAGTTGGCAGATGACACAAAATCAAGAGCAGAGAGATCCTGAAGAGAGACCTTGAAAAGTTAGAAGGCTGGGCAATCACCAACCATACAAATTTAACAAGGGCAAGCGCCCGATTCTGCATCTAGGATGGGGATGTATGTACCTGGTGTATGGACAGACCGAGGAATGAGATGCTGCAAAGCAGTGCCACAGAAAGGGACCCGGGGGTCCTGTTGGTGGCAAGTTGAACACGAGTCAGCAGTGCCCTGGAGCCAGGAGGGCCAACCCTGCCCTGGGGGGCATCAGGCACAGCATCACAGCCAGGCAAGGGAGGGGATTGTCCTGCTCTGCTCTGCATTGGGGCAGCCTCGCTCCACCTCAAGTCCCTTCCACCTCAGAATACTCTGATTCACATTTCGGCTGAAAATTATAAGGGTTTGCACAGCATCACTTCATATGTCACTACGCTACAAATTTTTAAATATTGCCATTCTCCCTAAATTATGAATTGTTCATTTGTCAGTCATCTTTTTTGCTTCTGCCTTTCCCAGTCACCTGATGTGAAAATGAAAACAGAGGAAGCAGTTTTAAATTACTATAGCACCAAGCAAGCATGACTAATAATTTTGCTTTCTTTTAGGTAAAATATGGGATACTTTCTTCTTCAGGAGGAAAAATGAGAAAACAACATATCAGGAGAGCTATGAAGTTACATTCACAAGGAAAAAAACAAACTCAAAACAAACAAACCCCAAAACACAATAAACCCAAAACAAGGTTAAACTTAGCTTTCATTTTAAACACCTCACTTGCTACATTATCTAGCCAACAGGTGGCTTCATAGCCCATATTTGTAAAACAATCTTCACCAGCAAGTGGTAAACTGCTCACCTTTCCACTTATATTTATGTGATTTATGCTTATCTGACAGACAAACAGAAACATATGCAACTGGCCTTTATTCCTACATATAACACCCACCCAGCATCAAAGATTTGGAGAAAAAAAAAATCTGCACAAATTAGCTCCAGGTAATATGACTCCTTTCAAAATACCCAGATAGAAAAAAAAACCAACCTTTTAAAAAATGCACCAAAAATGTAGTAATTAAATTTCTCAAGCAATAATTCAAATTTAGTTATCTCATATTTTCCAGTAGGAAAAAAAAGAAACATTGTTCAACTCTAAAAGATAAATATATTCAATACCAATTTGTCTACCAAACACATGAGCTGAAACAAAAGCAACTGAAAAAAGTTTTCAAGATAGAGACTGGCTTGAAAATTCACTACACAGAAAAAGAGGATTCTGTTTTTCTGTCATATGCAGCACAGTCATGTTCTGCAACTGGAGAACATGCAATTGCGGGAAGATTCATTTTCCTATTTTTCAGCTCTTCTAGAAGGCTCAAACAAACAGCAATACACTATAGCCTTACACTGTCTTGTACCATTCTGCCTCGGATCTCATGACTGAGGTTGACTCCAAATTAAGCTCCCCAGTAGAGTTTTTCTCTGAGGCTGAATGACCCTTTGAACTTGTATGACCAGGTAGAATCTCCTATGTTTTTAGAGCTATCACCCCCACCTGCTTCCACCATGACACTTTCAAGAAGAATAAAAGCCTCTTTGCTTAGAAGATAACACTCGATCCTCTCAATTCAGCTAAGATGCAGCAGTTCTTTATGAGACAGTTAACCCTCTACATAAATGGAAGGATTAAATGAACCCATTTATGGTCTGAGGGGAAAGAACACAGTGCCTTGACTAAAGAGAAATAAAGTGGAAAGATCTTCCACAACATCTGTAGAGACTTCACACAGGCAGAGAAATCTCCAAGCATGCTGAGGAAGAAGAAGCAGCTAATAAGGACAATCTCCAGAATCACAGAGAAAAACGGACTGATCTCTATTTTGAGACTTTCTTCACTAAATTATCAAGGAAAAATACAATGTATTTGCTACATGAATGTCACAAAGGTCCCACCATTCTCCTCCAGACCACATAAAAAATGTTTACCGTCAATACTACATACTTCCTGCTTTGCATCAAGGCATTTGGTTGCCATACAACTCAGATTTAATAAGTTTTCAACCTGCAGACTCCTATCTCTATGGCTTTCCTTTTTTATGAGCATTAAACCAGTTCACATCTTTAAATTCTAACAGTGGACAATTCTAACAGAATACAAAACACCAACAATTGATATTATTCACATATGCATTGTGAAAGAAAAGTAATTTTGTGAAATTATAATAGATTTAATTTTTATTTAAATTAAAGACAGCAACATTTTTCCAAAGCAATATTCAATTATGTTGCTACACTGCATACATAGCATACACATAATTTGAAAGTGTATGCATCCGTTCAGTAAAATTCATTGAAAAGAGAAATAGATATTCAGTGAACTATGAAAGACCTAGGATAAAAAGGCATTGTCTACCTTTAAACAATAATTACATTTAGTGATTCAAGGTCATTCTAATCCCTGCAATAACAACAAATACATAAAATACCACAATAGAGCATCTCATATAAAGTAAGAGGCTTCTATTCAAGAAACCAAGTTCCCTAATCACTTCTCAAAAGTTCAAGAAAATGAAAGTTCATGAGTGAAACTCACATTCAGAGACTATTGTTTGTTTTAGCATTACTTCCTTTAGAAAAAAAACTCAACCATGCAAGGTTACTGTGTATGCCCTGCAGCCCCTCGAGGACTGCCCAACCAAGCTTTATCAAATGAGCAGATAGGCAATGTCCCAACTGAGAGAGCAACCATGACAAAAATTCACATATTCTTACATATACAAAAATCCAAGGGCATTTCTAAATACAGGAAAAGCTTTCTCTGGAACTCAAAAGTATTTTTAAAATCAAGGAGAAAAGTGACATGAAACAACTCCATTTTGCAGAGAGATGCTGTTCACAAAAACTGTTTCATTGTAACATAAAAATGTTTACCTCTGACCTTAAAGATACCACCCACGTTCACTAGAAGTAAAAGTGGTCTGTTACTGTGACCTGTTTTTCAATTCTGATCAACTGTTACAAAGAGAAAGGCTTACGAGATAATTTTTTTAAGGTTTAATATTTTACGCTACTGGTTTCTTAATGTAGTGATATAAAAATTATCTCTAAGTTCCACTTAAAATTTTACTTCCTTGAAAATTTAAAATATTATCACTAAAATAATCACAGTCAACTTCTCTCAGCTAGTAAAACCCTCTGTGTTTTCCCTCTTGAACAGCATAGTGAGAAAAGTAATTTTATATCCTTTATCTGAACTATTTAGATAGGAAACATAGTCGACAATTTCATTGTGGTTCAAAGTCCAAGAACTCAGAAGTTGAGAAAAGCCAGAGGAGTTTCCTGACCAATTCTCCTTCCTTCGCACGCAGAGCAAAAATGTTTACATTAATCCTGCTGTCCAACATTCTTCAAAATGTATAGTCCTACTATTTACTTACAGTACACCAATTAAACTCAAAATTCGAGACAGAATTATTGGCTTCATTAAGGACATTTTTGCTGTCTCTATGTCCAACATTTAAATGTTAGTGCACAAGGCACTCAATGCTCTATTCAACACTTAATGAGTCAGAGCATAGAGAGCTTAATTTCCACTTTTTTAAGATGGATTCATAAGCTGAATAATATGAACCATCAGGCAAAACTAAGGTAATTTAATTCTGAAACCCAAGTTCTGAATTCACATAATGTGGAGTTATGGGGGAAAGGGGTGAGAGCTGGTGGGATTTTGAGAAAACACCCACCTACCTAAATCTGAAATCTCCCCCACCTCTCTGAGATGGCAGCAGAACCAAACATGTGCAGCAACAGGAGTTGACTGCAACAACAAATTGTCATGTGCTGCAAGAGATCACTTAAAGCTTGTGGTCCCTTTCAGGGGCTGGCTGACAATGGAGTAAGTCAAACACATGAGCCTGGGTTTCATCACTCTTTTGAGACATACCAAACCTTTCAGTAAACTTTCCGTCACTGTCCTCTAGTCATGATTCAACTTCCTGACATCCTTTAAAACTTCATAGTTCAGCAGATATTTCACAAAGTCCTTTCAGCCCAGTTGTCTTGTTTATCGAAGCAATAAGCAAATTAATAGCTCATATTACAGTACCAATATGTATCAGGTAGCAGAATGTGGAGCAGAGGATCCATCAGTAGCTATAGATGTTAAAAAATACGTAGAAAAAAATAAAAACAATCCACCAAAGTTAGGGAGGATGGTAATAAAAAAAAAAAAAGTTCAGCAAAACCCAACCACCTTTCAAGGTTAGTTCTAAACCATTAATTACAGTGATTGAAGTACAACCCTCAAAGAAAGCAAATTCAGATTAACAAATAGGCCAAGGCCCAGAGTTTAAGTATTGCATGACACAAGGTCTGAGTTGGCTAAACTGGTGTCATCAGCATGGCACAAAGCACTCTCACAATCCCTACCCCATTCTGCCTGTAACAACAGATCTGACTGAGGTCCATGGCCTGCTTTCCAAAAATACAAATGAAAGCAAAGTACATTTTGACAAACTGCAAAGGTCAGAACTGCTACTACTCTTACCTAAAATAGAGATAAGAAATATGTCCAAGTTAGGATTTTTTTTTTCCAGTATCTAAGCATAAGCAATCCCTCTAAAAACCTACAGGAGCTGCAAGTAATTTGGGTATACTACAACAGTCAGGTTCCTTAAAACTTTCACAGACATGCAGACCTTCGTTGTTCTTCAAAATCTTTCACATACAGGGAGCAGCTTAATTTGGGAAGTATCAGAATTTCAGAGATTTTTTTCATTCTTTTAACTAAAAACTCCTCAGTAGCCTTTAGTCTTGTTTTTGTATACAGAAGCAGAAGTACTTAGTGTTAAAAGAACAGTATCAGTGGCTACCTCGTGGTTAACACCTTTACCTACATGTCTAAATCATTACACTGAATCAAGCCACATAAAATTCAGTGACAAACCACTTCTTTTTATGGATGTCATGAGAAGTGGAGCATGATCATAGAATCCCTCTGGATCATATAACGAGCTTGCACAAATGGAAATAAAACTACAAAGTCTAATTATTTGGACAGTGGTCCTAGACCATTATGAAAGGAGATTCTTACTTATTCTTAAGATACCCTCTAGTGCAGCAGCAGTTTCAGACGCAGGATGAATTGGGACAAAAAGTCAGATGCAGGCTTTCCCTCTTCAAATCAGTTGCTTACTCCATCAGGATGAGAAAAAGCACACTATCTTTATCTAGATCATTCATTTTCAGCTCCATTAATCTTCTTCAGCTTTAGAACAGCTTTAGAAGAAGGAATGGAAAACTCTTTACATTACAGAGCAGCCAAAAGGCTGGTGTTCACGGTAGTCCTCATACAGAAAGGACAGAAGTGGAAAGTGGCTACCTTACATTCTGAATGAAGGCTCTATCTAACAAGCTGTTATATCCTATATTTTTACATCACTGGGAAATGCAGCCTGGACTGTTTGCAGTCTGTGAAACCTGTACATGCAAATGGCAAGGGAATTTTTAGCTACATATTTTTGTATTTAATTTCATATTTCACTGCAGATTCATTTTGTCCATCACATGGATGATAGGCCCAAAATCCACCTATTATATATGGTCCTAAATAAATAACAGTGACAACAATCTACTTCACTCATGCACACTTGGGAATCCATTTTAAAGGCAAAAGAGCATTAAGTACATCAAGTGTAAGGAACCCACTCTTACGTAGTTGTGCCTCAATTCTATTCTGGAACACCCATACTATTTAACGAGATACAATTCAACTGAGATTGTCAAATAGTATCAGCTACAGAATGATCAGTCTTTCATGGCCAGGAAAAAAGATCCAATCAGCGAAACAGAAAGTAAGGTTTATTCTACAGACTAGCCAGCACAACAAAACAGAAGGTAACAGATGAAGGGCAAGAACTTCCTTCTACTTGTTTAAAGTGTGGGGATTGAATCTTGAGTCAGGTAGTGTCCAAGGGGCAATCATTCTAAGTACATCTAATTAAGCAGTCTTTCCTGGAAGAGACTACAGTAGCAGAACCTAGATCAGTCAAGCACTAAGCACTATGTGACCAGTGATCCCCCATGCGTTTGTCCTGGCTGCCCCTCTTAGGCCTTAGGACCCACTGCAGAGAGTAATCCAAGCTCTGCATTTCAGAAAGTGAGAATGCAAAACACAGCTTATTTAAAATATTTCCCTTCCCAATTTCCCTGGCAGAAGGCCCAATGAGAAAAGAGTAAATGAATTATCTTCTTTACGGTTTAGAGTCTGTTCACACATGCGAAACAGGAGACATGGCTGTGCTAGAAGTACTGTCAAAAACACAGCTTAAACACACCTGTAGTGAGAGTATTATCTCCAGCTAATCTCACAAAATTAATTTAACATTTTGTTTCCCCTAAAAAAGACTGTGAAACATTTAAATTAATTTCTAAATTTACTCTTTTAAGTCCAAGGGTGCTTTTAAGAAGGCACATACCATAACACTGCACAACTTGCACGCTGACCATAACAGGAACAGAATTTTGACTGCAAAGCTGCTTAACCATCTTTTTCATAAAGTCCTGACTTATCAGAGTAAAACCTTTTTACAGGACTACACCAGTTCTGACAAAGCTTACTGTACATGCAAATTTTCTTGTTTTGGGTCAAAATGAGAGAGACTCTGAATTATTCATGATTAAGATCAGGAAATTCTTTTTTTCTCCTACACCTACACTCTAATCACCTGCAGACAGAAGCAGCTCACTATCCTGACCAATGAATCTGCTGGAGAATATATTAATTGCAGTTTTTAGACAGACACTTGTTTTGTCCTGATGCACACTGGAAAATAGTTGGGTTGGGGTTGTCATGTTTTGTTTTTTTTTTTTAAATAATGTTGCCAGTAGCAGAAAATAATTTTCCACTTAGCCCTAAACTATCTGATTTTGCTAATATTCTGTCCTATCCCAACAAAGATTAATTAACTGTGAGCAGACATCTAACTTAATGGGACTCCTCACTGTACACTGTATTCAGCTTGCACATGAAAAAATTGGGCCTTACACTGAGCAATGCCACATCAGTGTATAAATTGTTATACACAGGATCAAAGATAAAATTTTCACTGTCTGTATGAAGTAATGTGCTCTATCAGATTTACACAAACTCAAAGCCCTTAAGATCGCTATCTCCAGAGCAAGGTCAAATTTCTGCAGAGCTAGGAGTATCGAAGCCTGTCTGAAAAAGCTAGCTAAGCTTCAAAGTTCAAACACAAATAAAAGAGTCGTGTACATGCACACTGACTTTCTTCTCTCTCATTCTGACATTAAATTTAAAGACACACTATAAAAAAAGAAGGAAAAAAAAGTATTAATCCAACTTAAAAAAAAAAAGAAAGACAGTAGAGGGGATAAGTACTTTTCAATGCTGATATATAGAACTTTAGTTCCATTTCCCCCATCAAACAACATTTAAAACACAGGATATTCCAAAAGCACTTATTTTTGTAACACACAGGACGCAAGTCAGTACTGATATAACAGCTTCCATTCACTATCTTCTTCTCATCATCACTGGATTAGACAACAGCTCAGTGCTGTTGGTGAATATAGACTCTCTTTTATCCCTGCAGTAAGGGACCACAGACTATTTACAATTACAGCAAGTATTTTCCCAAGTAACTGGATTTTTTACACAAAATAATACCAGAGGCCTATGGCTAGTATCTTATTACTTCTCAGCATTACTTACTACTAACCAGCAGCTCTTTTCATTTCAAAAGCCAAAGAGAGGAAGAAAGTCAATGTTCCAGCGTGCATTGATCAGCATTGGTTTTGCCTCTGTTTTCCACTGAAGAGAGAACAGAGAGAGGAAGGAATAAAAAAAGCCACCAGGCACCTACCTTACACAGACCGAGACTTAAGCTCTTACACATAACTTAGTGACTCATATCTCTGAAGGCACAAACCAACTATTCTAGAGTCAGTCTCCTCGGGCTGACAAAAATTCCAGCTTGGAAAACTCCCCCAACACAGGTTTCACCCAAACCAGTATCCCTGCACAAACAGCTTCTGTTAGTTAATCTGGCGAGAATTCCTTACTCGCCCAGTTCCCACCAGCTCCTGAAAGAACATCCATCTGAAAAGCTGCCTACCCTCTTTCTGGATTATGGCTTTCACATAGCGCATCCTGGAAGACACACCTTCTGTAATCAAAAACCTTTGCCCTGTTGACACTTGTCTCTGTTTCTCTTGTTTCTCTGTTTTATTAAAATTCCTAATCTGATACCTGATTACCAACCCAAAGGGATTCCAAGGGTATTAAAACACATCACTGATGCCAAAACTACAGCTTGTAACTGACCAGTGCTGCAGCACTTAGAGAGGCAAAGCCAGGAGAGACAAAATTCCCTAAATCAAAAGGAACAAAAAAAGAAGGCAAGCTTGACCACTGTGTTGGAGACATCTTGGGACCAAACATGCTTCAGAAACATTTGGAGTAGCCTACTATGTTCTCAACCTATTTGAGGAATGCAGACTGCTTTGGAGAAGGAAAAACAATCACCTACTCAAGACTCCTACAAGCTACTGTTTTAGAACATTTACCAGAAAACGTCAAGATTAATTAAGAATAAAACTACTCAAGAAAAAAACAAGAGATCACACACTGTAAAACCAAGTCTGACTGGAATCTCATTTCCAACAATGTTTTCAAAAGTAGCACTCTATGTACTGTTTTAAGCAATACAGAATATCCTTGAGGAAAAATGCAGATTTAATAACTTCAGTAATCTCAAATGCTAAATGAATCACTTTATCTGCTAGTTGCATTCACCACATGAACTCAAGACCATTAAAACCTAACACAACTGCTCTTACATGTCAGTATCATATACATCCAAGTTAAAAAACACAAATACAGCTGCAGATTATACATCACACTAAGAAGCAAAGAAAATACTATATATCTGTGTGATTTACTTAGCAATATGCACAGGTTCATTTTTGTGGCTTAAATTTTTAACTACAGACTACTTAAAATCGCAAAAAATTACTAATATCTACTATTTATACCTTCACTGCCAGAGAAAATGGCTCTTATCCAAAACTATTTTACATCAGTTTACAGCAAGATTATTTGGTGTTTATAACAAAAACCCACACACTTTACAAACCTAAGATTTTTTAAAACTGCCAACCTATTGCACTTTGCAGATTACAAAAGAAGTGTTGCACAGTAGACAGAGCATGAGAGGCTATGTGCCCTATATATACACAAAAGGAAGGAATATTAGGGGAGCAGCACCTGGACTGAAATGTCTATATACAGCATTCTGTGCTTGGCTTTACCTGCAGGAAAGATTTTTTTTCATATTCCTTCAATGGAGTTTAAAGTCAGAGGCAGAACAAATCAGCCAATGTATTCACATCCGTGTTAAAGAGACACATTTAACTTGCATAGTTTTCTTGGTGATGCAGCAACCAAGAAAGAATTTTTTAGGTAACATGTGGCTTACATCCCTGTCATAAACAAGGCCAACTGAGTTCCTCAGAGTCCAAAGTGTTATGTGAATGGTTAAGGAGACAGAAAATAACCAATAGTTTCCAGAGTATTTTATCTAAATATTTGCAAAAAAAAACTTCATGGGAGATAATAGTCTAATTAATCTTTTAAAAATTAAAAATATGCAAAGATAGATTCTTAAATCCGTGTTACAGCCTAATGAAGAGCTGTTAGATTTGCAAAGCCATACACCTCAAAGCCTACCAAAATTGTCTAGAGTTCCAGATGCTTGTTTGTGTGCCTGGCAAAAGAAGACCATGAAAACTGGCAAAAGAAAATACCCGGAGCAACTTTTATTTAAGTGAGCTTAAGGACTTGAAGAGCTAAATTTCTAGTGTTTTGATCTGAAAATTTTAATTCTCACAATAAGTAGACTAAGCCAGATTTTGCTTCATGTTGCCTATTCAAATTCCATCTGTGTAGACTAGCAAAGTTTGTGTACCCTTTTTTATTACTTTGATGTATCAGTCAACACTTTCCATACAGTCAGCTTTTCATTTTCATCCAGGGCAATATTTTCATGCCAGTTTGGTTTTGGTTTGGTTTTATTCACCAGAAGAGGCTGAAGTAGGTGACAGGTTTTTGTTTCAATAGCTTAAGATCATTCAGCTACAGTGGGAAAAAAAGTTCTGCAACAAAAAAAACCCCAAAGCTATGAGTTTCTACATGGTTCCTTCAAAAGTAACGTAACTATTTTTAACACAGAAATTTATTCAACTTGCATAGTACAGTGTTTTAATTCAGAAATCAATTATTTCAGGAGAAAAAAAAATAATAAAAGGTATAAAATAAAAGAAGGAATTAACTGTGTACCATGAATCTTTATATTCTGCTGTATCAAAGACATATTTGAGCGGTGTGAAGCTGTTTTTTAAAGACGGACAACAAATATCCCATTACAAGCACAATCATCTTTTCTACAAAAACATAATGTGGTATGTAACTTGCCATCTAAAATTGTCAAGAACAATTTTTAAGAACTTATTTTTAAAGGATGCTTCTTTCTCGGCTACTACAAATTTTTGGGAGGCACCAGACAGAGGTGGTAAGAACTTGGGACCTTTGCATCAAGTATAGCTATTGTCTTCTGAAGATTGATATTTATCTCCAGAAAGTTAAAGTGTGCAACAAAACAGAATGAAAACAAATTTTGGAGTAAATGTAAGGACAAGGAACATCACAGATATAACTATTTCTCTTCTGAAAAATAAAAAATATTAAAAAAAGTAAACTCAAAGTTCTATATTTTCTCTCAGTTTAATACTTTACTGTACAAAATATAGTTACTTGCCATAAGATAACTCTATTCTGTTTTTCATCCTATCCAATTTACACTCAAGACATTTTAGCATCTGCATTACGTTCCCCTTTTATATTTTTTCTATCTTATTTTCTTCCTTGGAGCATCAGAACTGCTTGAGCTACCCTCTCTAATTTGCTGCTAACACACATTAAAGCCCTATCAACAAAACACTGAGGCACACAGCAGCAGAACAGTCTCCTTCCTATCTACTTTATGTTATTGCATTGCATTACCCAAACACTACCAAACTAGTGCCATGTAGGCCCAACAAGGCAGTAAAGCAAGAGGAAACAAAGGCACTTGAGTGGGGGATTACTCTGGACTATGGCCTCAGTTTTGCCAATAATAGCACAGCAAATATGTAGTGAACTCAGGGCAGCCCTACCAAATGAAGTCTTGCAACTGTTTATGCTCAAATTACTGTAAGACTATAAAAAAAATCATAAGAAAGAGGAGGAATAATTAACTTTCCTTGTAAGAACAGCTTTTAGTTAAGAGTTCACTCTCTTATTCTACCAATTCACTGCGCTAAGGGGAGTCAGAAGTTGTAATCTACTCACAGAACAGTAAGGACCAGTTATCATTTCTTCAAACCATCCAAGACTAACCCAAAGTTACTGACCAACTTCACAATCTAGGATCAAAGAAGTTAATAGTATAAATTAATACACATTTGTTTTTCAGATTTCAGTATATCAAGTTTTTATGAAGCTTAGAATTATCCATCAAGCCTCCTGTATCCATGCAAACACTTTGATGCTGCAAGCCAAGCAGTGCAATAACGTGATGCCCATGAAACCCCCGGAAACAACACAGAGCTTCTCCCTAACTACTCCATACCCTTGCAGCTTTCCAGGGAGTTGGCTAATGCAGGTATGTCTGTATAACAATACACTGTCATACTTTTAAGTATTAAAGCTTAATTTCATTAAATTTTAACTTTAAAAAATCTACTTAAATTGCAAAGTTTAGGATATAGGGAATATATCCCTGATTAAGCATACTACAGGTGAACCTGTTTCAAGTAAAAGCTCAGTTCCAAACACAGTGCAATGCCACAAACCCAAGAAATATTGAATAGGAAGTGAATATTCTGTTCAAGTACTGTTTAACACATAAAAAACTAAGAATATTGAAAAAGCTGAAATTGTCTTTCTTAAGTTACATATAAAACTGTGAGTTATGACTACTGTCTTATTGCAGAAGACTCTGAAAATACCTACACATTCTCTAGTCGTTTAGTCTTCTAGCCAAGCTAAGTAATTTATTTCATAATTGCACCAAAGCTTCCATACTTTCTACAATCCAAATATGTATCTATTAGCACAAACAAAAACTAGAAATAGAACCTTCTATTTTTTCCACCCAGAGCAGAAAGGCAGATGCATTATTCCTCGAGTATTTGTACAGACAGCAACTCTCCAAGACAGGAGGTCTACAGCAGGCATTTTTTCAACTACAGTATATTAAGAGGATGGATATAGCATAAATATTCCCAACTTGTAGGAAAGAGGGGTTAGGACCTCACAGTGCAAGGGCACAAGAATTTTTTAAGGGGAAGTCAGTTTCCCTGACTAAAGCATATTCTGCGACCAACTTCTTTAATGCAGTAACCTACTACACAGGATAAAAAACATTGTGTTCCAAACTACGATGATTTTGAAAACATAGGAAGACAAAAATAAAAAGAGGACAGAAAGATGTAGCCAAAGTACCCTCACATCACAGAAGCATCATTCTCTGCATCTCTCAAAACGCCGTTGTTTTGCAAAGGCTTTTTTTCTTAAGTAAAGGGGTTGGCATGGACTAGTTTTCTAAAAGAGGCATCATTAGGGAAAGAGAGTGTAAAAAGCAGCTCGAAGAACAATGAAAGCAAGTAAAGTTTCCCGATTTAGTAATGCTTTTGTTAAAGTCAAGTTCTTAAGTACTGCCAGTCGCAGAAAAGAGCTTCTCTCGCTCGCCCCTTCGGGAGTCCTTGGCGCACCCTCACCTCGCAACAACCCGGGGCTCCTCCACTGCACAAAACCCAGCACCAGCTGCCCAAATCGCCCCCTCCGGACACTCGCCGCTCCGGAGAGGGACATACAAGCTTCAGCTGAAGGCTGGTTTCACGGCGGGGTAAAGGGAAATGAGCCCAATTCCACCGCCCCCCATAATGGCACCAGCAGGCGCGGGGTGCATTCGGGCAGCGGCCCAGGAAAGCAGCATAGGAGCTCGGCGGGCCCCGCTGCCGCGACTGGCGGGGGTGAGAGGCTGGCCTGGACCCCTCCTGTCACGGCGGGGGCTGGGCAGCGCCTCGCCGGCCCGGGCCCGGCGCTGCTTCCCGCCCGCCCGCCTCNAGCTGGCTCTGCTGTTGCTTTCGCGGGGCCCGGCCCGGCTTCGGCTCTGGCTCCCTCCTTCGCCGTGCTGCCGCCTCCCTGTTCCTGGCGCCGCCGCCGCCGCTTCCTCCGCCTCCTCTGCCCCCACCCCTCCGTCCTCGGAGGGGCGCACGGGGGCGGCGAGCCCGCGATGGCAGCCGCCNTGCGGCGCCCGCGCACAGCCCGGCGGCGGCAGGAGGGCCGCGGGCATCCCCGCTCCGGCCTCCGCCTGCCCGGCCGCGCCCGCCGCCCGGCGGACTCCACCAGCCCTTCTCGGCCCGCCTGCCCCGCAGGAACCGGGCCCCTTCCCTTACTCGGGTCTGGGCACCTCGCCCCGGACTCGTCTCCGCTTGGCGGCCGCGGGAAACCCAAGGGGGGCGGCCAGGAGCCGCGCTGGAATGGAGGCAGGGAGGCGGTCTGGCTTTGTTAGCGCCGGCCCTTTCCTCGCTCCCCCGCGCGGCCCGGTGTGTGACCGCTCCGCTGGGCGACAGGGGCTCATCAGCGAAGTTCGCAGGGAGCTGCTTCCCGCCTTGGTTCTGTCGGGGCAGCCCCTCGCTGGTGGCGCCCGGCCGGAGGGGAGGGGTCCCTCAGCCGCCCCCGCTGCCCCGCGGCGAGGCGCCGGCCATGGCGCTCCCCCCGAGGCCCGCTTGCGCTGGAGAGGGAGCGGGAGAGGGAGGGAGGTGATTTCTCCTCCGCTTCACCTTCCCTCACACCTCCCTTGGCGTGAAAGCGACGCGCCAGAACAGGCATTACTTTTGTGCTTAACTCTGCTTCACAGATCTCCTCGAGAGAAGTGACACTAAACTTCAGGCATATCAGCTGTGCTGCAGCAACTTCAGCCAAGCAGACTGCTTTGATTGCTTGTTCTCCGGTCTCTTTTTAGAAATTAAATGCTAACTCCAGAGAAAGAAAACAATTCTTAATTTAGGATGTGCGAGACTGATGGAAGCGGCTAGCAGAGGGCTAAGAATTAAAATCTATGGACAATACGGCTCTTAAAAGTTGTCACAAGTCATGTTTGCTGACTGATGTGGAGCTAGTAAAATACCTTTGTTTCCTGCTTGTGGTGTATATAACTGATGCAAATCAACAACACGATTTGCACAGATAAGCAAAATTTGCTTACGTACGTAGTCGTATGGCAGTAAGATTATTTTTATGATTAATTATGAAACTACTGATTTCAAGGTTAAAAAGAATCCATTGAAACGCAAGATTGTGAGAATATTCATGCACATTCTGCTTGAATTCTTGAGATCTGAGGTGTTTGTGAGTTGAAGCCAGTGCCTTAATTGCCAAGGTTATTTGAGGTCAGTATGTGCCCTGATTGCATTCACATTTTTATATTCCAGGCATTTATAGAGCGTTAAAGACTTTCCTTGAATCTCATCCAAGGGTTGTATGCTTCCTTATTTGTCTGATCAACCTCAGTCTCTGGCAGGCCAGGACCATTTCAGATGATGATGACTCGAATTAGAGTTGCAGAAAGAAATTTTTTTTCAAATATAAAGTTTGGCTTTTTCACTTATAAATAGAATGATTTATGCTTTTATTAACTGTTTTAGATGATAATTGTTTGTTTTATGATTATGATTACATATTATCAATGGTATAACAAAGCTAAGAATCGCTTCAAGTGGATCACATGAAACCTTATGGATTTTAACTTCTTTGTAAAACCAATATTGTTGATATGAAAAATATAAATGACTTTCTAGGTTGGCAGTGGTGTTCAGAGAAAGAAAGAAAATAAAATAAGTAATAAAATACTTTTTTTTCAACATATAGGTTTCCTTCTTTTCCTAGATGAACTATTGTAAGTTTAGCAACCTAGTTAAAAAGGGGAATAAGAGCAAGAAATGCTCTGATGGGGAAAGTTGGTTTAATTTTTGCACAGTTCTGTCATTTCCTTAAACAAGGAGTTTTTCTTCGTGTGTGTGTGTCTATGTTCTTACCTTCTTCTCAGGCCTCCTTTTCCTTGGGATACAAGCATTTGAACAAGAAATTATTTTCAGGATCCTGCTGGCATTTGTGCTTGACACATATATGTAGTATTACCATAAGCTGCATTTTCAGCAGAAGCTGTGGAGCAATAGCAGCTGTATGTGAAAAAACCATCTGGGCTTAAAATGTTTGTCCTTTATTTTGCTTTCAGGGAGCTTTTACCATAGGCAACTTTTGCAGTCATCTACATTGTGTGTGAGACAATTTTTTTAAAATGGTCTTAGAAATTTTATTCTACAGTCTCCCAAACTATTAAAAAAATAGATGAGGCTGGATGCTGAGGTTTTCCAGTCCATGTGTTGACCAGAGGTTTCCATGTGTCTGAAACTGCCCCCTTGTAAGTCTTATGAATCAAAGGACTTAGCTTTTTGCAGAAATGGCTCTGATTGAAAGGAAGGTTGAAGAAAAGTAATGCAAAACATTTGGTAGCTTTTTTTGACGTGCCTTCCATACCTTAACTTTCTTCTCACTAGAGATAATGTTAAATATGGCTTAAATTAGCATCACTACTCCAGGTACCCACCTTCCTCACTTTCTCTCCATCTCCTTCCCTCCTCCTGCCCGTGCACACCCTTCACTTTTTCCATGGTAGCTCTGGGCCTCATTGGTCCTCTCTAAGCCAGCTTGGGTGGCAAATCTCTTAAGGTTCATTTTCCTAACAATAAATCATGACATAAAGAAGAACTAATGCCTTATTTCTCACATCACATTCTTCTCCATTGGCTACCAGTGTACTCCTGGCTTGTCTCAGCCTTAACGTATAGCTTCAAGTTTAGGATAGACTTCTTCCATGGAAATGTGGCTGCAAACAGCTGTATCCCAGCAAGAGCAACAATTTATCACCATGCACAGAGGTGCTACTGATGTTGCATCTTGGATGGCAGACAAGGGGTATGTAAAAAGGATCACTCAGATGAGTTTTTCTTGGCTTAAAAACACATATTGAACTAAATCGGGCTGTTTGTTCATTCAGGCATCTTGTTTTAATGCTCTCTGTATGTATCACCTATTAGACTTACCTCACAGTTGCTAGGTTTTTTTAAATGACAAGAACTAGAAATTTGGTCTTGGTAAGAGAAAATCCAAATTTTTCATACCTGATTTCCTTATATTTGGGAGCTTCTAAAATCAGGAACTCTACACCCAGTTTTATTTTCTTTGGGGTTGCATGTTGATGTGTTCTGTATTTTGATAAGCTTATATTTTTTTTCTCATTATACTGAAAACTGTGATTACAAATTATTCATTATTTTTGAGATCAAACAATGTATATACAAATCTGTAGTTCAGAGAGACAGGTCAGAAACCTAAATTATGAGTGTTCATTGACAACAAAGCCAGTAGTTATGTCCACTATATCTATTTTTTTCTTATTGCCACCTACCTGCCTGGCATAGGTTATCATAATCTTGTATCAATTTCCCTGGTCCTGGCTCTTTAGCCTGAATTGTGGTGGGAGGTTAGTGCCTTTGTCTTATTGTTCTTGCAAGCATATAACTGTGATTGTATTTTAAGGACCCAAGTGCCTTCCTTTCCCATTCCATTGAGTATATTTCAGAATGGGAATTTGTTGTCTTTTTGCTAAAACGTTCAAATTATTGTAATGCTTTACAGAAACTTGATCTTTTAGATGGTAAGTGTTCAGATGACCTTGAAAAAACATGTGCTTTCAAAGAAAGCCATATATACAAAATCACTAAATTGCTGGTCATTTTTTGTAACTGTGGCTTAATTTTCTGAATTTTAAATTCCTGTACTCCTTTTTTATTGTGTGCATTTTATGTATTCCTTTATTTGTATTTTTAGATAAAATTGTATATTTATATTCCTATGTTATAATATGTATTAGAAATCCTTATGTATCACATCATCACATATGGTTTTCAGACACTGTAGATTGTTTGATCCACTTCATTTTTTCATAGGTTCTTGCACATTTTCTGTTGATAAATTCCATTTCTATTATAAAAGTTAATTTATGTAAAATTATGTCAAAGTGTTGGGTTTTTGGTTGTTTTTCCTTTTTTTTGGAGGGACTTCCCTCTCCTCCCAATTTAATGTATTGTTACAAAAAAACCCCACCAAAATGAGGTGAAGTATACAGGAAGTTCTTTCACATAGACAAACCTTTTGTGTCAGATTGGAGTTAAATTTGCAGTATTTACTGATACTGCTGAAATTAAAGGTATAGATGGCATTAAGACATCTTACAGCTACTGAAGAACTATCATACATAAATATAACGTGCTGCATTTTAATCCGAGTACTGCAATTGCTTCTGCTTCATGCTATGGTTATGTTGTGATATGCTAAATCTTTTATGATTATGAATGAAAACTGAGTCCTTACTTACTTGGGTGTTTTTCAAAAATACACAATTTTGAGTGCCACTCTCACCTCTTTCTTTTGGTGTCATTTCAAGAAGAAATATACTTAAAAATTATTGATGAGCACTTCTGAAATTAAGATTCTTACATTCATTACAATGTTTTCTGCTGATGATAGCAGTTGTTCATTTTTTTTAGCAAGAGCACAGCTCAATATTTACTTTTGTTTTCCAAGTTTTCTGACAATTATATTACAGTGGGAAACAGCATGAAGCAAAATGCCATCTCTAATAACAGCACAAGGGGACTAGCTTCTAATCTGTTGAGTAATGGAGAAGGGGCAGAGGCATTTTAACTTTTATGTACCAAAAACTGAATGGTCAGGGTGAATTGGGCCTCACAAATCGATTCCTGTTAATGTCAGAGAAATAAAATACCACTTTCTTGTTGACAAAGATTCACGTTAAATCATGACTACAGCTGGCTACAAATAGCTCTGTACAGTGAGGCTAGCTTATGTATCTTATTCACTGATTGCTCATGTTGCCTGTACACTCACTTGTAATCTAGTTCAGGTCTGCATTGAGTCACATAGATTTGGAGATTCAGAAAGACAGGCAAGGTGGAGAACATGTCCCAGCTCAGACCTCATCTGTATAGTCACTATTGACACAAACCGTCTGAAGTTCTTGGCACAGAGGACTTTGACCTGGAGAAGGGCATAGCTGACAAAGACAATATATATGAAGCCTATGCTCTCAAAGCCAATGCATTGGTGCACATACACCTTATTTCATCTGTTTCCCCATATTAGTTAATCAAAATAACGTATATAGAAAGCTACAGTCATGTATTTTTCTTATAATAGTAAAGAAGAAACTTCACTGAGACTTCCTTGTTCAACTGTCAAAATGTTAAGTATATATCCAGTAAGATTTTTTATGGCTACTGGTGTCACACCTTTTTTTAAAAAAGAAAAAAAATAATTATGTTTGGAACATTATATTCTTCCCCGTATCCAGATTTATTATGTTCAGTATCTTAATTGTTCTTTACAAGGCAGCTCATGAGCTTGGCTTTTTAGGCCTTACTTCAGTATTCACAACTGGCTCAGGGAGTTCACCTAAAGACAATTGTTTTGGAAAGCAAGTGTGAAAGACAAAACAAATCCCAATGTCACTTTACTATATTTAAACATTCTGAGCTTTGGGTCATGGTTTTGCCATAGGTCTGGAGGATCAAATGAGATTTGTGGGATTTGACTGAGATTGAGATAAGGGTATGTGTTGCTCTGTTTTCTGGTTTCTCTGTCTGAGGAAGTGAAACTGGTCCAAAAAATGTTGCACTTGAACTGCTTTTTCAGAGACAAGTTCATGACAAATATGTGCCCCAAAATTTTTAAATCTAAAACTGGCAATTTAAAAATAAACAATTTTATTTTTCAGGAGATTATTGTTCTTAAGCAGGACTACTTAAAAGGAAAATAAGCTATTGTTTATTTTGTCATCTTTAAGGGGAAATAGAGGAAGGAATAAAAACGGGAAAAGTATTTAGAAGATGACTTACTCTTTCCTTTTACAGGCATAAATATTTTTTTAAGCTTATGAGGTAATATTATTTTTGCATTTTTTTCTTCAGTCCACTCCTGTTAGAGTTATATGAGAATTAAGCATACAGCTGTAGCTAGAATTTTATTGAAAAACCTAAATATAAAAGTTTCTTGACATCAAGAATCATACTTCATTAGACCACATAAAAGGACACAATGTGTAGATGCCAGGTCAGAATGCTCACTTCAAAGGATATTAAATTTGAAAATGTCTGAAAACAGTAGTAGCAGGTGTGCCTTGAAATTAATGCTCTACTTGCTGTGCAACAAGTAATTGTTCCTTTTGGCTTTAAGTGTTGCAGCCATATCCTTAGTTATGAAAAAGAAGGTCAAATGGGTTCTTTTCCGTCCTCCTCTTAAGAATATCCTTTATAAAACATGGATAAAAGCACAGTAAATACTCAGCTCATGGGCAGAAGTATATTAAAAACCAACAAACAAACAAGTCTGCCCCTAAAATGGAGGTACAGTTGTCAGAAGTCATTTCACAATACCAGCTGAGCAGTTCTTGTCAAGCCTTGACTGTCCTTCCCTTCCAGTTCACAGAAAAGATCCACCTTTACTTCAACACTGTAAGGCTCTACCTGTGATGCCATGAGCAATTTTCATTGATTTCTGAACTCCCTCTGACTTCACCTAGATTCATGGTGTGCCAGTATTCTCATTTCTCAGGTGCTTATCCTTGTACTCTTAGCTAGATCAAGGGTGACTTTGATATTCTTGTTTCTCAAGATCTTATAATTAGAGGGTACCAGCAGCTGTTAGTTTTCATTGACCGTAGTTTGAAAATAATTGTAATCCCATTTTTTATACTTATAAAATGCAAGTAAAATAAATTTTAAAAGAAGAAGACTTCGGGCTTTTTGTATCAGTCAAGCAATAAAATTCATAGCCTTCTGGAATGAAATTTACTATTGTTGAAGAAACAGTGTTTAAATCTAGACGGCTTACAGAGGTACATATGGAACTTCTCACATTTAGGTCACAAGTTCAAACATGGTCTTCATTAGCTGCAAATTAAAACTATCAATAACTGACATCTGTTATGTAGTCAATATGGAATGAGTTTCTTTCTGAAGTGGATAGCTCAGAAGACATAATTGATGAGCTTATTTCTAAATGCACTCTAAATATGCACATTTAAACAAGTTTATTCTCAAAAATGAATAATGTTATCTCTCAGAAAGAAGTCAACAGTAGCAACCTCTACAATTTGGCACAACACTCTTAATTCTTTTGTAATAGCAATAAGTAATAAAACACTGATGTTAAGAGCTCTGCAGAACCTGAAACCTACTTTTCCATTGAAGTCAGAGCTTTCAACTACAGTTCTTTACATATGTGCTGATCTCTCGTAGAGGTGAAGCTGATTGGCAATGCAAGGTGGAAAAGCCCCTTGCCTGCACTAAGCATTTTCAATAGACCTTGGTCCCAAGTCAGATCACTGTAAAATCCTGAAATGGCATTGTGTGCATTAGGAAACAGCCTACTATGCCTCTACATATCATTTTCAAAAACATCCCAAGAACATTTATGAAGATGTCTATACAAGTGTAGACCACACTGAGCAAATTCATTAAGTCTGGTTTGTTCTCCAGAAATAAGTTTGTCAAATTCGTCACATAAGGCACATTGAACATTTGAAAAATATGAGAACAAGATTCAGAAAAGGTGAAAAATCCTCATATGATGATTGGGTGTCTAGGTTGCCTTCAGTATTCAGTAAAACAGTCAGGAAATACTCTGTCAGCTAATCTGTCTGCTATTCAGTGACCAAAGACAGAGTTGCAGTAGTAAGTGGATGATTTTTATACAATCCTTCTTTTTCCACAAAACCTTTTTGGATCCCTTAAGAATTTCACTACTTTTTATTTATGAAGCAGTAAATTTTGTCACTGTTGATTATAGTGTTCTTTTTAGTCATCCTATTCTGTTCTAGGTTCATGTAGCTGGAAGCATATTTTGGAAAACAATTTATAGAAAGACAGTGACTTGGACATGCTGAAGATCATATCAAAGCTTTCTTTCGAGCAAGAACTTTATAAAAGAAAAGAGCAGTGCTGAATATGCAACGTGTTCTTCCAAAGCTGGAAATTATTATTGATGTAAATAACACAGCAGCATCTCCTTTCCACTGCGTACATAGTGTACTTTAATGTCGTCTTAATGCACAACTAAAATCAACGTTGGTAAAGGCATCACACAGAATGATATAATCCTAAATTCCAGGGCTGAAGTATTTCAGCTGAAACTGATAAATAAGGCTATTCTTTTAGGAAAAAAAGAGGAGGTTAATATGTTTGCTAAACGTGCTCGCATGGTGAATACACAAGCACAGTCTCTTTTGTGGGTAAAAATCAGATTTTAGCTGGATATCAAATTTTGCTGCAGAAAAGAAAATGCTTTGATGGAAGAAATGACATTCTACTAAATAGCATGCATTCAGGACAGATTTTCAAAGACGTGAAGGGCACCTAGATGCATCAGTTAGGTGCCTCATTCATGCCTTTGAAAAAACATCCTCTCTTGCTCTGTTAGACTTTTCTTAATGCAGAATTTCTCTTCTTTTATGACTCATCTCTATCATGTCTTTACTGTAAATAAAACATAGGCTTGGTTTTATAAATATGTTGATAGGCAGCATGGAAAACATTAATCACTGTAAAGCTGAAGGATACTTAGCAAAAGTGAAGTGCATGAATTGAGAAATATTGATTTAAGTAGTATTCAATGTCTACAAAAAGCTCTATGCAATCTCACTATTTTCATACCAGAAAGGCTATTTTATCATACAGGGAAAATAATAAAATTTCTATTTTTCTCATCTTAAAGAAAAGAAAAAGACAGTGAAACAAAGATATTTAAAAACATATTATTTAGCACTAACATTAAGAAGTTATAGAATACATTGAAAAATATAGAATACTACCTTTTTCATAATGATACCCATTTTTCATAAAAATAAGAAAATGCTTAAATACTGGTAACATCTAAGTATATATCTAGTGGGAGCAATTTTCATATGTAGATAAGTAAAGATAGATGCTTACATATCAATCAGAATTTAATTTTTATGGGTAAAAATTTGAAACAAAGTTTTAGCAAAACTGGTATTCACTTCAGGATGATTGTGGCTTCCTTGCTCCTGTTTAAATGCTAACTAAAATGGTAGTTTTATGTATACTACTGAATGCTAAATCATTCCTGTAGCAATGTAAAGACAAAATTAATGGGATTTCATTTTAAAACTTTCCAGCTTCATATTCAGAGCAAGTCAAACTACTTCTTTTTATGTTATTAAAAACAAACTTAAAAATTAAAATTAGCTAAATAGAACATCAAAAGTAAATGAATGTAAACAGAAGTCACTACTTTTGTTGTATAAGAAGAGGAAATTGCTCAAAATTGCTCTTATAAAAGTGGTCTATTTAATACTTTAGATTTTTGAGAACTGTTTTACTATTATTGATCATTATATCAAATTATTACTGGCTGTTGCTCATTCTTGGTTGTATTGGTATCAATAAATACGAATTGTACAATTCTACTTTTTTGTCCACAGCATTCAGGTTCAACACTGTAAGTGAAAAACTGCCCTTAAATATATATTTTCAATGAGATTTAATATACTCATTGGCACCACATTTTCTTTTAAGTGTATTTAATCTTAATCGAGGAGTTTTTTAGATCAGTACTATTATATTAATACTATTTTACTTAGCTGGCAAACCTGAGACGCAAAAAAAGTTCAGTTATTTTGATGAGACACACGTGCCATTAAGATGTCTGGAAATTTACTAAATTTTTCTCTTTTTAGTCTTCATTATCAAAAACTCAGGCTAGTAATTTTCTACAATTTTTTCCAGTCTCACTGAATACAGAGAGAAGCTTTGTGTCTGACAATACACAACATGCATGGCAGTCAGGGAGAGGAAATTTTTCAATTTCAGTTAGTGATGAAGGCAGTATTTTAGAATTATCTGTTTAAGTGAAATGAAATCTAATTTTCTTATACTTGAAATAAATACTGCTGTAACTGTGCCTGTATGGTGTCTGTGACGTGGAGTCTGCAACACCTTCTTCAGCTTGCACTTGCCAGGCTTGGAGGAGGGCACCTTTCAGGAGATTTGGTTAATTTAACTTCCAAGCAGGGCTGTAATTTTGAAACTAGCTAGAATGCTGTGTGTGATTTGCTTTGTCAAATACCTTTCAATCAGTCAAATCCACAAACTTCTCTTCATCCTCCACTCCAGGTAGTGTATCCCTGATGCTTCCCTTGCACTATGAAGATTATGCTGCTGCAGGGGACAATCAGCTTGATCCCTTATTCCTACTCAGGGCCTGCCAAGGAAGGAGGTGGGATAGTTTCCCAACAGTTTGACAAGCTGATCCAGCTTATAATGATGCATTTCCTAGGTCCAATACAAGGCTGGGAGGGAAAAGGCAAGTGCAGTGCCACTGTGCCCCAAGAGTCCACTGTCACACCAGGTGGATGTGAGCTAAAACCACACCCTTAGTGCATGAAACCTAGATTTACTGATACTACAATGTGAGTAGGTAAGACAATCAGAGGATGAGTGGAAGGCTTTGTGCTTTGACCAAAGTTCATTAAGACTGAAGCAGTAGCAAACAGTTTTCAGAGTACTTTTTCAGCTGACTGTTGTTCTGGTTCTTGAATTTATCTTCAGTTAAGAGTGTTAAAATATTTACAAGAAAAATCCTATAAAGATTTTAGAAGGAACCTCATTCATAAATATCAAAATAATTACTCTGGATGGCTCACTTTATGCCAGAGAAAGACTCTTCTGGGAATGCTCAGTGATTTCAGAATTTCCAGTCTGCTTGTGGAGGAATGCTAAGTGGCTGATCTTTGACAAAAATTGATTAATTTTGGTGAAATTACAGCAATTTGTACTACCAGACAGTCTGTTTCTAGCCAATCATTTACTAATTGTTCACTGGTGCAACAGAAAATGAAAAGTATGCCTTGCCATGAAAACTTTCAGATTACTGCCACATAAGATAATTGCTCTGGTGGCTTTATTTCTCTGTAGCAAGGCATACTGCTTTACATATCACTACCCTGTGAGTAACTAGATTTTTCCATACCATATTGTAACTATTTATATGCAGAGAGTTCTCATCAGCTCTCTAAGGACCCTCTTCATATCAAAGTTCAATTTGTATATGATAATTCACCGTTAGGTATCTTAGCAAGATTGCCCTAAGCAAATAGGCAATGCATCTGAAAAGGGTCATTTTTCTCTAAGAAATTTAATAGAGCATTACTTACAATTCAACATTCATCTGATAATCAAAACATATCTCATTCTTCTTATTTTTAGATGTCATTAATTCAAAGGGGAAATTTGGATGTTTTCTCCAGTCTGTAACTCTCTTACGCAGATTCAAAAGACAAAAGCTGTATTGTCTGATTCTAAGGAAAAACTGCTGGAGGCACTTCTTTTGTTTTTCTAATGAACACCATATGAAAACAGGCATAGAATAACTATTTACTTACATGTAGCGGTCTACTAGGGTCTCTTACATGGTCTACTTTCCTCATGACACTGGTCAGTCTATTTACAAGACTATCTTTTTCCCTATTATTTTTTTGCAATGCAACAATTTGTTTATTATTTTGACCTGAATTTTTAATGATGCTGCTCTGTGTAAGGGTGAATGATACTATTATGTATAGCTTACCAGACTTGAACACATCAAAGAGCAATAATATTTAATAGTTCTAAATGTTACAGAGTCAGTCTTACTCATTTCCTTATTTCAAAGTTCAGATTTACTGTTCAATAACACCACAACTTTTATGGTTCCTGGTGCTAGAAGTTTCTCATTTGTCTGGTTAAGGATGATTTGGAGGGCATGTTGGAAGAGGAATGGATGTTTTTATAGGCTTTCCTGTATTAAACATTGATGGCTGGATGTGGTTTTGGTGATCAGATATAATGATTTACAGATCTGCTTTCCAGCCCAGCATTTTCTGCTGCATCAGTTCCATACCAGGCTGTTTGTGTATTTCCCTGAGTCTACTGACATAACAGCACCAGCCAGATTGTGAAAAGTATCAGACCTTGGCCTCCACCATCCTGCTGCCAAACAGAGGGAAACAGTAGCTGTATGCTTGGATACTGTTAGATGGGGTTTTTATCCCTTCACCTGTGTACGCAGATGCACACAACGAGTTGAATACAGCACTCCAAAGTACAGCATTTCTTTGCAAACACATGTACAGACATCTATATATATATAAATATTTATGTTTCCCATATGCATTAATTTCTCTGTACATGTTATTTTCTTCTTACTGCATCACTAATTTTCTTATAGAAAAAACCTGATCTACTCGTTTTAGTAAGTGTAACTTTATTTTTTAAAGAAGAGTAACTTTTAGAAACCTTTACCAGATAAAATAGTTCCCAATATTAAACCTTACTTGAGTAATAAGAACACACAGTCCAGGAAAGACAGGCTGAACAAAAGCAAAGTATAGACAATGACTTGCAATTTTCCAGTTTCTCTGAAATTTTCAGAACAACTAACCACTACTAAAGATATATAGCATTCATTCTGTGAAGAATGACCTTTAGAAAATGTGCATCAAAAGCCAATGAAGTGAGGCAATGATTAATGTGCATCCCAGTATCAAAAGTGACTTTCAAAGGTAAAAGAGGTGTTCTGAAGAAATTATTGCTCCTGCTTGGGAAAAAAAAAAGTACTTTCTGTTGAACCCATTATATTAAAGTGAAATGGATAACAAATATATCTGAAAGTGATTGCACAAATATTCAGTTCAAAGAAATCATAGGTCACTGGTGGGATCTGATGTGGTCAAAGACTTTTCTCTTGTGAAAAGCTTGATAATTAAAAACACAGTTTATGTGGGATAAATAGGCTACAGTTTTTCTCAACTATAAATTGAATAAAATACTTAATTTCTGTTAAATAAAAATATTGAGACACACCGAACACTATGAAATAAGAAATAACACTTACATTGTTGGAAGAGTGTTGGCAGAAAAACACTACATGAAGAGTTATTTTAAGTCTTGCTTCTCCCTACTTATATCTATTCTGTCTAAGACTGTAACTAATGGTATGACATCTGGCAACCATATTACCTTGGGCTGTGACCTTGTCAGTTCTTACAAAACTGTGGGAAAAGTTTCACAGTGTAGGCCAAATCAGGCTTGGATTTTTTTTTTCTTAACTGTCTAGAAGCACAGAATCAAGCTACTCAGTGCTTTATTTCTGAATAGCTATACCTGCTTTCCTCACAATAGATTCAAGAGTTGCAGCTAGGTCTTTTGTAGGCAAAGAAACTGAGTGATTGGCAGCTTTTGGTGCAGAGCAGTTCTTAAATCTTTACAGGAAGTCTACTTTATTCCAAATTAATTTAAATCATCCATCTTAAAGAAATATATAGCAAAAGAGAGCTGATTCTGCAAAATTGTAAAATATTATCACAAAATTTTGTAGCCAGGAAATTTTGCAAAATTGTGTGTTTTTCCTATCTGTTCTAAAAGGATGCTATTTTTGCTACTAAAGTGGTAATATTAAGAATTTAAGTGTACTGTTATCTGACCATGCTCAAAATCGTATTTGTAGTTATAATATAAATATTTTCTTTTCCACATGCTGTCAAGATAGTAACAAAAAGAAGATAAACCAACATCCTCAGTTTGCTTTCTGGCAGAGGTCACTTTCTGTTAGATGATGCTGTTGCAGAGTGAGTTTCTTTGTTCACTCTCTGGGGATTTTGTGACAGTATTTTGCATGGCAATGATCACTGCAGAAAGTTTTCCATTTCAGAAACCATCATTTGTATTAAGTACTGTGAGGAGTAGCATCTGGAGAAAGCTCATCAGTGGAAAAAGGAAAGTTAGGAGGAACATTAGAATCAGACACAAGTATGAAATCAGTGGTACCACAGAACAGGAAAGAAGTCTTGGCTGAGTTGGTAATCTCCAGTCACCCAGACACCGTTTGCTTTCTCTGTTCATCAGCTGGCCATTTCATAGATTTTTGGCTTTTGTTTTTGGTTTTGTTTTTTTTTAAACAGAACTTCTCATGGCTACTTCAGAATTGCTAGAGAAAATTGCTCTTTTGCTGAAGAAGCTTTCTTAATTTCTTACTCCACTGATGAAGTGCCTAGGACACAAAATGAGGATACAGCTTTGGAAGAATTTCAAGACAGGAACCATCAGTCAGACAGGAGAAATCCTGTACCTCTGTACTTCCTTCAGTGTTGAGAACACAGCACCATGATTTTTTTCTTCTGAAAATTCATATAAGTAATGAACTGTCTGTACTGTGCTTGTCCTTTATCAAAGATATTATCTAAATGTTTAATTCTTCTACTCACATTCACATCACCCATTTTATTGAAAATTGCTGCCACAAACTGATACTTTCAGTGCCTTTGTGTTTTTCTTTATATAAATTGGGTGAAAATAAACACTGAAACAAATAAGGCAATTCTCTTAGGATCACATATACCAGGAAGATAGGTCTTTAATAGAATTTCCAATTCTCTATATTCAGAAAAACAACAGTTTCATCCAAGCATGATTTTGGTAATGACTTTAATGTTTGGAAGCTACCAAAAAGTTTCCTGCATTTGTTGATATCTAAAAGCCCATTTAAGTGCTGCATGGTACTTTTGCTGTAATCATAGGACTGGGTTAAGAAGCTCTGCACATTACAAAAGATGCAAGTTACTGAAATAATGTTCATATCTTGAAAATATATACCACTTTAAGGTAATGTTAAAAAACATCAGAAATATGTGTACCTAGAAACTGGATATTTCCTCAGAAGACATGTATCTTGGTACAGAAGTTGCCTTATATTACAAACTCTAAGCCATTCCTGGATCTATGGGATGATTGTACAAGATACACAGAGAAGCCTAGCACTGTGGTACTCCAAAGGAAAACAACAATGGCAAAGTAATATCCAACATTCCTGCAAAAAATAGTTCTTAAATGGAAGTTAATCTGATGAGTTATTGTGGATACAGACTTCTTTGACTGCCTGTGGTGGCTTGACCTTGGCAGGCTGTTAGGTGCCCACCCAGCTCCTTTCTCAATCCCTCTCCTGGAGAGGACAGGAAGAGAAAATTGGATAGAAAAGTTCGTGGGACAGGGAGATTGCTCACCAATAGTTGCTATGAGGAAAACAGAAATTACTTGCTTGTTATTGATTTATTTTATTATCTTATAAGAATAGAGTAGAATTGTGAGAAACAAAGACAAAATGGAAAACATCACCCCTACGCCTCCTCCTTTCTTCACAGGCTCAACTTCTTGAGTCATTCCTCCATATCCTCCCCTGTTGCCAGAGGGGAGGTCAATCCATAACAGCTCCTTTGCTGCTCATTCTTCCTCCCACTCTTTCCCTATTCCACTATGGGAATGTGACATAGTCCTTCAGGAACTACTGCAGCATGGGTCCTCTCCATGGAATACAATCTTCAGGACGATATTGCTCAAGATGGGTCCCCCACCCTAGGCTGCAGCTCCTGCCTGGAGCCTGCTCCTATGTGGGCTTCTCAGAGCACAGCTGTCTTCTGAAGGGGGAGGTCATCCATGGGCTGCAGTGGGACAATCTGCATCATCATGGTCTTCTTGGACATGAAGGAATCTCTGACCTGGCACTTGGGGCACCTCTTCCCCCTCCTTTTCTGGTCTGAGTGTCTGCAGCATTGGTTGTCTCACATTTTCCCTTCTCTTTCTCAGAGCTACTGTACAGCATCTTTAACCTTTCCAAAACACACTTTCCCAGAGGAGCCACTACTGTGGCTCTGGGGCCGAGCTGTGCCCTGCAGTGGATGGGCTGCAGCCAGCTGGAACTGTGTGTGGTGTGGGGCAGCCGCTGTTCTGTTCTCACAGAGGCCACCCCTGCAGCCCCCAGCTGCCGAAAACCTGGGTGCCTATACCCAACACACTGCTTCAGTGCTCCCTTAGCTGAAAGCAAGCACAAGCTGGGCCTGATGCTCCAGGGTGTCAGCGGTACATAAGTGAACAGATCAGCAATATGACTAAAACCTGAGGAGCACAGCCAGTGCTGGTGTCAGCTCTACAGATCTCACATGAGTGAGATGCACAGTACTTGATAAGGGGCTCCTCAGTTTGAGCATGGCCGTCTTCGGATTTGGATAATACTTGTGACCAGATTTTGAGGCATCCCTGAGCATCTCCAACCTCGGGTAAGACGGGGTAAGGATGTGCAGATGTTCAACATCTGAAATTCAGACACAGGTAAAGTCAGGATAATCACTCAGACTCTCTCTCATTTGAAGGTACTCACAAAAACGTTGCCTTGGAAGAGGTGCAAAACAGTAACAGGAAAAAGGCTCAAGTCATAACACTCCATGGCTCCTATAGGCCTGTTTGGGGTGGCAGAGAAGCAGCCAAAGGCCCATTCAGTCTGAGTTAGAGCATGAGCCAGCCTTTTGCCTTCAACCAGGTTGTTTTTCATTCTGCATGTATGAAATAACTCATGTCCCTCACCTGCCTCTCTGCACCATGGTGCAACTTTATTAAAAAGGGCAGCAAATTCATCCTGTGTGTCATGCCTCTTGCTATGATACAAGTGCTCAAGTACCTGCTGGAAAACCTTGCCAAGGGAATCAGTGCCTGTGGTCCGGGTACCATTTCCATTATTAAACACTGAATTATTTAATGTAAGTATCAAATAGGCTGCTAATAGCTAAAATTTTGCCCCATCATATCTAGCATATTAAATGGCGGTAAGCTTCCCTTATCCTTAAATCCAAAGGATTTATCCATAAATTCAAAGTAAACCTAAAAGCTTCTTGGAAAAAGCAGCTTTCATATTGAGGGATCTAAATGCTGAACAGACTTGATAAGTCCTCTCTCTCTGTCTAATCTATATTCTCTGTAAGAAAACAGGAAAGAAAAGGAATGTCCACATACCCTAACACACATATTAGAAAAAGCTAATTCAAAGACTATGGTAAAAATCTTTTTAATAGTAATGTATATTAAGTCCAGGACTATCCATATGAAACAGAGACATCTGAATTTATTATATTAAATCAAAGATCTAGTCTATATAATTATTCAGATGATAAACAAAATGGTATTCTATTTCACTTATACAGAAAAAAATAAGGACTTAATCAACCAAGTTAAAATATAAATATACAATTTTACGAGCCTTGATATTCAAACTTCATTTTTTTAATAAAAAAAAATTATTCTAGGTGATTCTTACCTAAAAATTAGAACAATGGCCTGTAAAATATCTAGGTTAAGCCAAAAATTCTTGAAAAAAATTCACCTATTTCAAGATGCCTTAAGGGCAATTTATGAAAATGAAACAACCTTTTTTCTTCTATCAGCAAATCGAGAACTATAATTTCAGTGCAGTTCATCAACAAATTCACAAATGTTTGAAAACCCAAATAAACTTTAGATTTGTTCTGAATTTTAAGTGGCTCTCAGTCAACTTTGGTGTTCAGTTATTTAACGTTAGCTTTGTGAAACTTGAAAAAATTTTCTTTTCTTCAGTATTGATGCACTTTATTAATTACAGTTATGTAACTCACTATGTCCTCTGATGTTGAAATTCTATAAACAATTCTATAAACTGCAACTAGTTTGCTATGATTTGAGTAATAGGGTTTCAGTTAATACCAATTCAAACTAAAAAGTATTTTCCCAAAGCTGGTCTGTAGAAATTCCTCTAACAATTTTGTCCCTTTTTTTTGTTGTTTTATTTTTTTTAAATCTCAGTTGAGACAGAGCTTCCAAGTTGGAGCAGCTCGTGGTTGCAATTTGCACCAATGTAACCAAGTTTTGAGAAAATGGCTTACAGAACAAACAAAGACATAAAGAATCAAGTGTTCTCCACGTAACAGCGGTCTAACAATAGTTTCACTTTATGTGTAGAGCTTTTGTTTCTGGATCTGGGAACAGCATATGGGCAATTCGTCTTACCCTCAGAGGTCAGATTCCATTATATCTGACCTCCACATTACAAATTAGCAAACAAAGCCATTTGTGAGCCTTCACTGCTTGTTACTGTTATTCATGCAAATCTGCTGAAATGTGCCATTTAGGACAGTCCTTGTGGCAGCTCAACTACACTACGATCCATGCCAGTGGCCAATAGACGGAGATACAAAGAAAGAAACAAGTTAGCATCGATTTTCCCAGATGTCCACACCTGCTGGCATTAATAGCAGGAGTATCTAAAAATAAATGAGCCAGTCCGTGGTGGTAGAATGAGAGTCTTGCTCCCAAGAAGCAACAGAGAGAAACCTGCAGAGAAAAAGGAGGAAAAGGTGTGAACTCAGTTTTATAGGAGGTTCAAAGCTGTTAAAGCCCCAGGTGGGAGGGGAAGAAAAGAAAAAAAGAAAGTTTACATTGAGAAGCAAGTATATTTCAATTCAGCCTTCTTAGATGCCTATTCGTGTTTTATTTTTTTCATAAGGCATACTTAAAGACAATTAAATATGATTAAAATAACAGCATTGATTGATTTTGGTGTAGCATTTTATTTAGAGTATTTTTGGTTCAAATGCTGTAAAATCCCAGGATCTTCAGAAAGGGTGTGTGCTATGCCATGAAGATGCCCATTTAAACTGTATTAAATTGGGGAAAGCAGGTAGGAGGACACTAGTTGTTTTGAAGTTAACCTCAAATAGCAAAATTTTAAGTATGATTGTTATATCCACTTAAATGCAAAATCTGTAGTAGGGAAATTCAGACTACATTAACTCATCTTTTTGGTGATAACAAAGTGGCCTTTACTAGAGAGTGTAAAAAACAGTCATGTAGCAGACAAGAGATGGGCTGTTTGATCTTATAAATTCATTCTGTATATAATTTACATAATTTTCGGTGACTCAGCAGTTGTTTATCAAATAACTTTCATTATATAGAACTTCATGGATTCTGAGCCAGGCATCATTGTAGCATTTATCCCTTCAAGTTTGACTTTAAATTTTAGACATTTCCATGTAAAAGAAAAATTAATCTATTTTATGTTGCTAATCATAAAGGAAAAAATTCCAAAATTTGATGGCATATTGGTGTGTGTGTGTGGGACATGGAGCATTTTTACATAACAAATGAGTTACATAATCTGTAAGGTAACAAATGAAGATAACCACATTTCTGTTTTCCTGGGTCTTCCTGTCCCCAAATCTTGATGTCTTTTCACTATTTGTGTATGGGAATTATTACACGTAATATGTAGTAGAGTACAGGTAATAAGTCTCCACTGAAAGGCTTATAACCAGTTTGGTTACTATCAGTGTTTTTAGGTCTCCTTCTCTTTTGCTGGAAAAGTTTTTGGTGAAAATCAATGGGAACCTTTTCCAGTTTCAGTTATATAAATGTAGTTCAGTATAGTCATTGGGATTTCCTATTCAGGGCCTTCACATATGTTTAGGATTTCCAGTGGACATTTTACAAATCATAAACTTACAGGAATTTTAGAGTATTAATTTCTATGTAAAAATAGGAAAAGAAAGAACAAATACTGGGACTTCCGATTTTTAAAATTTATAATATACAGCTAGTAATATACGGAAGTATATTATTATTAATATGATTGACTATATATTTATCTCCTTTTTCACTTTATTATGTTTAATAGACAACCCTTCCAGTGTTTGAAGCCACAGTCCAAGCAATTTCATTGATGCACGGAGATAAACCCATCCACACAACTGTAAATCTTCCCCAGTGTTTTGGCAAAATATACTGTATACTATAAAAGCACTGAATTTTTCACCTTCATTGTGGGCCTCTATGCCAGCTAAGGGTCAGACTTTCTTCAAAAGTTTGACCTTCTTTAAAAATTTGATCTGCTCCTCTGTATGCAAACAAAATAGCAATTTAGGCATAGACATTTTCTATCTGTTTTGGTTGTAATTAGATAGCTCATCACTCCTTAGAGGATAATTTATTTTTTCTTTAATTGTCCTAATTTTATAACCAAACTACCGGTTAAAATTGTGTAACTTATTACTATACAATATAGCATATCTGAAAATCCAAAGTACCTTGTTGTATCTTTCTACATTTTACAAGAATTTTTTCCATGCCATTTGCCAGGAACAAGCACTAAAATGCATCCTGAAATGTTGCACTCTTCATTGCAGCTATTCAATACATTGCTGAGCTAAACTATCTCTAATATCAATACCTTTTTTTTTACAAAACTAGTCACACCTGGGCACTTAAGAGTGCTTACTTCACCTGCGCCAGCATTTTTTTTTTGAAGTTATGAACAATTTTCTCAAACAAGGAAGTTCTATTAATGTAAGTTTACAGGCAAGAAGCTCATGTTTACGTTCTTCTCTGACTCATGTGTTGTCAAAAAAATGAGCGTCAGCTTTAGAAAACTCTATTTTACAACTGCAGCCTGAAACTTCAAAACTACTTAGAGTCTTTCAAAGTCAAAAATTTGCAATGTTAACATCTCAGATTAAACAAAGAGTAACACAAAGAGAAAAATTCACTAGCTGTATTTGTGTTATGTAAAGATACAAAGATGGCATTTATCATACCTGATCAACATCTGTGTACACTCTATCTAAATTTGGTAATCTATTTAAAGCTTTGCCCAGTGTGGGATGCTTCATCTAAAGAGGAAGTCTCCCTACTCTCTCAAATTCCAAGTTAATTGTGTAATGCTGTTGAAAGCTTAGGAGATGCAAGTATTTCCTAAATTGACCAAATACTAAGCTGAGCCCTGAGGCTTCCTTAAAGCTCAGGACTCTGCATGAGACCATAGCTAGGATGTGGTTCCCTGGCATCCCCTCCTGTACTTACTCCCTGGCAAATACACAGCCAACAGCTGTATTCAACTCTTCTCAACCAATTTAAAGCAGAGAAAACTACTAAAATGATTCCTTAATAAAAGTGAAAACTAGATACAGGAGGCTTTTAATGAAAATCCAAACTTAAAGCTGGAGGATAACCAGTGTTGCTAGTAAAAAGCACCTGTGACTGTGCACCCGCACGCCTACAAGTTTTACTTAAATATCTTTCACACTTGAGGACAGAGTCTCTTCTAGAAAGGGGCATTTTAGTGCTGCTGGATGCGATAGCTTGCTGTGCTAACTATTAAAACTGTCACATCCATAACAAATAACTTGTGATGAAATATTTAAGTAACAGGATCTTTCTGGATTTCTAGTGGCACTCTTTCAGAGAGCACACAAGCCTGCAGAGATTATAAAGTCAGTGGAATTTCTTCAGTAGTGAATTACTGCTCATTTTCTCAGAAAGAATTGTAAATGTAGCTGTATATTTTATTGTTATATATAATTTTATCTTAGAAGTAGCAGAACAGCTGGGGTTATCTCAGTGTCACCCTACTTAGCCCCACTTTTTGAAGCTGGTAATTGTCAAACAATTTCAGCATGAATGTTTATGATATAAGACCTCAGATCTGAAAAATATTTTCAAAATTAGTTGTAAAATATTGCTTAAATTATTTCTGACTTGATCTGAATAAAATATAAACTAAAAATATTTCGGGATTGAGTTGTACTGAGGGATATTTTTCTCCCTCTGTTCTAAGCCCTAGCATTTTGATATAAGGATTTGACAGTTCTATTTTTCTGGAAGGCCAGCAAAATATTAAAGAGGAAAACTAAGATCCTAAGAATAAAAAGCTAGGTTCTTTTTGAAAAATAACCAATATACACCTTAGGCTGATGTGCAATTTGCAGTGATGTCAGTGGGCTTGCATTTTTATGTACTACAGCTTGAAAATCACATTGATTAATCTTGAATTTCTTTAGAGACAGAAAACTTCTAGAAACTGATGTTTTAAGAAAATGAATAAAAAGGAATACATATAGAAATTGCACAGGGGAAGAAGGTTTGAGACAAACAACATGCTACTCAGTGATAAATATATAGAGGGTGTTAGAATCAGAGTCTGTTTTCTGTCAGGAATGAAAATATAAACATGTAAAATGGAATGCAGAGAAAATATTTTATCTTTACTAAAAATATATAAAGTAAAAAAAAAAACTTCAGAATATTTACAGAAGTCAAACTGTTGAAATAGGCTAAATAAAATCTTTATAAATACTAGACAGTTAATTTTTATCTTTAATTAAAAAATGAGCTGGAAGGCTTTCTAGACTTTCCTTAATTTGTAATTTCTGGATGTGGATATTGCAAAACTGCCTAACATCACTGAGTATCTAGTCCCTTATTGTTAACAGGATTGAAATATCTAGTTCTTTTAGCTTCTTATGAAAACTCTGAGCCCTAATCTGTCATATTGTGTTTAAAAAGATGCTTTGTAAAAAATCTACAGAATTTGAGGAGCTAAAGGATGTTTCTATCCTCTCTTTCGTTAGTGTTATAGGTTGTGCATTGCTTTCTTTAGTACTTTGTCTTAAGACAGCTACTATATCAGTGAAGTAATTTACTTCATTAAATTTTCTCTTAATATTCCTCAAGAGGATATGCAGGAAATCAATTTTCCTTCTTACTATGGACTGTGAGTAAATTCTATACTGCTTTTTGCCAGGTGTCCCAGGTTTTGATGATTGCATCAGTGATGGCTAGGTGTAGAAGGAAAAGCAGGAGTCTGGAGTTTGCATAAGGTATTTTGAAAAACTATTTTGAAACATTGCAGAACGAACTGAAGACAATTGTTGGCTTAATAGATGAGAAAAATGTTTTCAAGGGATAATGACCAGCTTCTGGGGGTTTCTTTTTGTTTTTTTCTTTTTTTCCCTTCCCACAGAAGACAGTCAGTTGTGATAACATACCTAGAGACCAAACAGAGGTTGATAACTTTTCCTCTGTCTCTGAGTATCTCCTGATGTGACTGCTGAATCATGCTTCTATCTTTTGCACAGCTGACTCTCCCATTTTCCCAGGTTGCGCTTCTGCTGTATGTCAGTCCTCACGGCAAAAAAAAAGCAGTCTTGTCCTGCATGGAAAGTCCTTTGTGTAGTGGCTTGATTGCCCAGAGAGGTGCCTTATATATCTCCATTTTTAGAACATTATCTTTAAAAATATAACCAACAAACAAAACAAAACAAAAAATAATTAATTAAAGCCTGTTTTCATTAGTTGGCATGCATTGAAAACCACATGTCAGCCAGTGGGTGTGTATAAACACACAGCGGTGAGGCTGCAGCTGGTCTTCAGACAGAAATATGCTGCTGCTGAAGCAGAGCAGGATCATGTCATTTTGGAGTGTACAACCTATCTAGCAGTAATTTGGGGCTAGATTGCAGTTTTGACCTCATGCTAGCAGTGAGGAAGATGAGCTCTATGCTAATAGCAGATCCCAGCACTGCTCCCTGTTGTGCTGGGAGCGCACACACAGCAGCTGCTGCTGCCCTCACCAGAGCTGTGCACACCCTCTCCCTCACCAGCACATCTCTGCTGACATCTGGGTATAAACAGCATCATTGCTTGAACCGTGTCAAGGCTGCTGCCTGCCATTAATCAAGTTTTTGTCATCACTTTTGTCAGGTCCTGATGAAACAGATCAAGTTCTGAACAGAGCAAAATAAGGAAACAGTAGAATATGCTATCCTTCTTCATTTCTCTGCATACATTTTTGGAGAAATGCTAGCCAACAGCTTGTCATTTCACTGAGACATAGCTACACAGTGATACAGCTTTCAGATGGTTAAATGGGTGCCTTGCAGCTAAAAGAGAAATCTGGGGAGAACAGACTAAACCTCTCACTTTGAAGCATCACCACCTAAATGCTGTTTAATCCATACATAGCAAGGTGATATGAACCCACAGCCATCCTTCTACTAAAGTAAGAGCCAGTAATAGACCCCTGACTTGAGAGAATTACAAGATTGAGATCTAAGAAAGAGATTTGTGGCTCGTATTGGACAAACAATTATCTAGCACTAGTCCCAAAGAATCCACACACTGCTTTCTGAGAGGGTCACACGGCTCAAATGGATTCTTAGTGAAATTAGTTATTTTCTAATTGCAGAGCTAATTAAATGGTAAAGAGAGACCTGGTGGCACTGGAAAGAGTATTCACATTCTTCAGATACAGCCTTCTTATTAAAAGAGCTGTTGAAATCCTTTAGGCTGGCTGAACCTGTCTAATCCAGGTGTCTTCCAGTATTTGTGGAGAATATTTGCCTAGCAGAAACAAGTTAATTTCAAGGCATGTTTTTGTGACAAATGTCTCTCTTAGAGATAAGTAGACATCTGCTTCCTTCAGGCGGTGAACAAAGCAATAGACAGATACTGGGATACTCTTTCCTCTACTCCTGACATTAGCAATGGGAAGGTATATATAGCTAGGTGGCCCTTTTGCTACATCCTACATTCAATATACAAGAATTAAATAATAAAAAACTCCAACCAAGGAAATAAAAAAGAAACATAAAGCAGATCAAAGCTAAAAAATGAGACAAAAAGCTTTCAAAAATATCATCATGTAAAGAAATGCAGTCTTCTGTTCCATAAAGGGAAGAAGAGAAACATTGTCCAACAAAAACAGTGCTAGCTCTTCTAGTGGCCACCATTACATTATTCATTAAAATGTCAATGTAGTCGTCTTCATAAAACATAGGAGTTTAGAACATTTAAATACTACCTGTAAACAGAATGAGTTTTCTATGAAAAAATTAAAGTTAAAACATCATATAGTTTTATCACTGTTTCACCCAAATATGCATATTTTACATGATATTTGCTAGTAGTTATAGATGAATGTGTGAACTAAGATGGTAAAGAATTCAGTACTGAATAAAAATATTTTTAGCCCAGCATGTGTCATATATCTCGTATCTTTAGGATGCTATTAATAAAGTGTTCCTATATGAAACAAAAAAAGGCATTGGCAAGGATTGAAAAAAAATATTTTTTTGTCATTTTACACTTTGAAAACCAATTCATTGATAATAGCAGAAAGCTTTCCATATTTTTCTGCTCATGAATACTTCAGATTATTAATATCCCTTAAAAGTGCCTATATTTGAAAATAAATCCTTGGATAAGGCAGGCCGTCAGACAACTGACTCCTTTAGGCAGCCCTGACAGAATTAGAGTTAAATGAAGCTGGAAATCAGAGACAGGTGAAGAGAGGTTTACTGGAAATCTTTTTCTTGTGTTATGTATTCAGATGTGTATACACATATAATAATTAAAATAAATAAATAAATAAATAAAAGCCCATAGTGCTGGTGAAACATAGGTGTTGGCCTAGTTTGGCCTTTTTAAGTAGCATTGATAATGAAGTTTCAGTGTTCTAACATATGACTTCTTCACTGAGTGTGACTGAAGTTTCTGTGGTTTACATTTACCATGTTAATCTGGTGAAATTATGATCAGAAAAAAAAATAGTAAAAATGACAGGTTGGCAGCTCTGCTGGGTGTCACTCTATCCATGTCTCATTTATTCTCTCAGGCTACACATGCCAGTACATTAACAGAGTGCATTCAGCTACCTGCAAACGAGCCCATTTCCCCTCTGCTCTCTGTCATTCATTGCCTACTGCCACTGAAGACTGCAGAGACTTGATCTTGTTAATAACCAGCCCCGTGGTTAATTCTGGAGGCAGAACACAGTCCATCCAGCTCACTGCTTGGCAGCTATTCTGACTTAGCAGTGTGACATTAGCTAAAACTTATTTTTGTCAGTTCACTAAGAAAATATCACTAGGTGAAGGCATACATATGGTTACATTTTTAAATTGACTTCTGAAAAATGTTCTCAGGATATTTGGAAAAATGCCTGTTTTAAAGACAGAACTGAAGTTTAGAACAGAAAATAAGTTTTCTGCATACAATATGCAAGTGCTACAGGTGAACTTGAGTATGATGCTTTTGCAAAAGTGGTTACAGGATCAAAAAAAGATATCTAAGAACTGCCAATCAAAACACGCCAGCAGACAGTCTTCAATTTTTAGCAATTCAAAGGGAGATATGAGGCTGAGTAGGAAAACACATAGGGAATAAAACTGAATGACAATTCTATAAAACCAGTTAGATCAATTTACAGATGAAATTATCAGCAACAAATATCTTTAAGATACATGAAATTATCAGCAACAAATATCTTTAAGACCTGTAGTCATTAGAAAATGTACATATTTTTCCAAGACTGTTTAATTGTTTTAACAAGCTCTGAAAGCTTGCCAACAAATTGAGAAGTCTCACATTGTTCATGCTACTGTCCAAGAACATTCAGGCAATTACAGCTCTTGCAGATGTCATGATGTCAGATTTCTGGGCAATGACAAGCCATGTGATTTTCTGCTCTCTCCACAAACATCAACTGATCAATGCGCAGTATTAATCTCCAAAAGTTACAGTGCCTATATAAAAGTATCCAGCAACAAATGAAACAGCAACAGCAATACTTAGAGGTCAAAGAATGGTATTGCAATATACCTGGAGTCCAAAATCCAGTTTCAAAGCATAGGAAAGTCACATGAGAAATCTAGAAATCACATGTGTTAGACACAATATTTATAAGTCTATAAGAAGTCATTAAAAATAAGTCTAAATCTGCAATACATGCATACATCACTTCAAAACTGTGTTTAAGATAGAAGTACAAATATTTTTATAATTTTTATGATCTTGATTACAGAAAATTTTTTCCAGTATATTTCTTTTGAATTGATCATAAGATAGAGAGCATCTAACTTAATTGTCAAATATTTCAACTTATGACTATTGTTTTTTCAACATTTTTTCAAAGGCCAGAAAAGTTAAGAACATAAAGCATATAATTTCAATTGTATCTCCAGTCAAATCACTGCTGTTCGAGTATTTCTTTTGAGAAATTGTGCTATACTCAAGCCAGGACATAATTGACACTATGATAGTTGCTTCAATAATTTTCTTCCTCTTGTCATTTCTGCATGATGTGAATCTACAGTGTTCAAAGCATGCAACCCTCCTGCATGACAAGCACGATCACGCTCTTTTGCGTGATGAGAACTGTAATTTTGAGAAATGCGGAAGATTCTTGAAAACACAAGAATCTTGTTTGGATACAGAATCTCATTTCTTCTTTCTTTTGGCACCATTTTTGGTTATTTATTAATTCCAAAGGAAGAGTAACATTGGAGAAAAGCAATCAATGTGAGGCAGTAAACACTGCCTTCTTTTTGTTCTGAAGTTAAATAATGGCCAAGCTTGTGAAAATGTCTAGGTGGCTGTGATGTGTAGGGTAATGACACAAGTTTGCAAAACTTTCTGAAGTAAATAAAGAGCATTACTTAGCTTGTCGATACTATTACTACTAATTAACAGTGATAATATTCAAAATTATATTGAGCTTCATTAATGTCACCCAAAGTTTTTAAAAGTCCATAAATTAATGATACAAAATGACTACTTCATCAGTATTTCAAGAAATTATTTCCTGTTTTGACTTAGTCTTGGTAATTTAATTACAGTTACATCAGAACAAAAACAAAATGTCATAATGTGGGCTAAAATGTTAATATCTTCCAAATCCAAAAACTTATTACTGAAATAGTTTTATCTTTTGCAATGATGTACAGCATTAATATTAGTAGAAAAGAGTAACCTCCATGACAATTTTATAGTTCTCAAGAATATAGTTTCCCAGAACTACAGAGCATCTTCAGATGTTTGATATTATCCAAGCAATAAACTACAGAAGCAGATCCCTTTAGAATAAACTGTCTTTATGAAGTAAATGCAGTAAACCATGAGGTAAATTATATAAATGTAGCAGACAAGTGCCCTTATACAAACTAAAATGCTAGATGTTTCAATAACATCTCAGATTTATCAGTGGTTTATTAATTTTAAATGACATAACCATAAACTTGTTCATAAAAAGGAAAATATTTGTGGCAATTATGTGCCATGAGACAAAACTCCTGTGCAATGCACTGTGCCCTCAAGTGAAGCAAAGCAGTTATGTACACTAGGCATTGCATTGCCAGCTCTTTCTGTGAAGTGGATGCAGATTCAATTCATGGCCATTTAATCCAGCCTTTTCATTTTGGAAAAGAACACAAAAAAACCCAAAACATGCCAATGTTTGATGTTTGGTTTAATTTCTGCCAGTGCTTCCAGTGTCTATGGTCCTGTTCTACATTAATTTGCCTAATTTTTTTTTTCTTCTTTTTTGGTTTAGTGGTATTGTCTGCATCGAGAACCTCCTGTGCCAACAAATTCTGCAAGTTCATCACCCACAAAAATGTGCTTTTATGGGTTATAAGCAAACATAATGGAAGAAAGACTTTTTCATTTTTTTCATTTAGGTTTCTTGAAGGCCTTTTGTTTTGCATTTCATGGTAGACATCTATATTGATATTGACTGACTCACCAAAGACAATAATCTGTATGAAATTAAATTGTCTAGCTATTATTTAGTTGCAACTGTTTTTTCTGCACCACTCTATAAATCAATTGCATATCTGCATATGCAATTTAGCACAGAAGATAGCTCTAGTTAAATGGGAAATTAAATAGGAAAACAGAGAAATTAGAAAGTCTCACTAGGGAAGAAAATATAAACAATAAATTAATAATATCATAATGTGCATCTGCTCTGATGCAAATACAAACACTTGTAACACATATTTTAGTTCATTATTTTGTACCTGATTTAGAAGCAGTAAAATTCAGGAATTTACATTAAAGTACCTGTTGAGATCATGTCACAAACCTTAAGATAATGCAATAATTGCATGCTATTCTTGGCTGCAAAAAGCTCAAAAAACAGACAGGGTTTATACATGTGGCTTCACTGGCATTAAAAGAAAACCTTTACAAAACTGCTATCATTCTACTGATTTAGAATACTAATTTCAGGAATTTGGTATTCAGTTAAAGCAATAAACACACAGATACTCTATATGTCTGAGTTGCCTTTACTGTGCATGTGCAATAGGTCCACCCACTATAGACTGTATAGATAGGTAACCAAAAGTTGGGTGCTTGTTTGTTTGTTTGTTGCTGTTGTTTTTAATTTCAGATACTGATGTATTTTTTTACCAATAGCAGCTAGTGAATAGAAAAGGATGAGAAAGCTTGGGGTGAAAGCAAGCAAGGAAGGCTTTCAGGGTCAGAAATGATACTTTTGAACGGACTCTGAAACAAATTAAGAGGCAGATTGAGAAACAGATTAACATACAAGGATAATTTTCTCATGTGAGGAAGATCTCATCTCGACTCTCTCGTCCATTTCTGTGCCCTTCCATTCCCAACACTTTGATCTCTTTGCTTTCTCTCCTTTCTTTCGGCAATCTTCTTTCAGCTGGCACTTCACAAGGTTAATTTTAACTATAGCAGTCAGTGATGTCTGGGCATCGTGGTCCATATTTGGTGTTCCTATCAGAGAGGTACTGGGAATTTATGTTTTTTCACATCTGACATGCCCTGATATTTCTTTGTTTGGTTGCTGCTCCTTGAGATAGGTGAAAAGCCAGACAGCAGGAAATTCCCAGAGAACTGGAAGTTGCAACTGTTAAGCTCTGAAGTACAATAAAGATATTATCACTAATGGTATCAAGGCCCTGTCAGATAGAGTCTTTGATATGTTGATCTTCAGAGAACTTTTGGAATGTAAAAGGACAGAAGTCAGAGCAGCAAAGAAGGAAAAATATGTTATGAATAGACAGCTTCGAAAAAAGGATGCAGAGATAATAAGACTACATCCTGTAATGAATGAGTCACAGAATAAATAAAATGGAGACTGAAAACTCCTTAAAAAAACTCAGAAGTTTTTGAAGCTCCTGTCTCTGTATAACATTTGAAAGAAGGGAAATTTAAAATTACAGCACATCCTATATTGAAAGTGCTAAAAGACGGCTTCTGTAAAAGAGCCTCTACAAAACTATGAGAATTATAAAACTATCTTCATTTATTCACCTGCAGTTACATGCAAAAATGTCATGCACATAGATGCACAGCAATATTCACTGCTTGACCACCTTTCATCAGTTTATTGAGATAGAACCTATTTGACACAGACGATATTTAAAAAAAAAAGTTATTTGAATATTAGAAACCAAGCTTGTGAGGAGTCAGGAATAGGCAGCTCTTTAAAGTTCATCTTATGCAGAGTGCAGTAAGGAAGGAACAAGGGACAATGTAAATGAGATCAGTGACTAATTTTCCCAGTGGTGGAACTCCTACACATTTTAACTGCAGATCAGTAAGAATATACTTGGAAGAAGAGATACCCATGTTAAATAATGTCAATGGAGAGGAAAAAGTCAAACTGGCTTCAGAAGCAGTCATGGGAATATACAAGCCAAAGGGAACAAGCAGGTAAGAGGGAAAGCAGAGCTGCTAGTGTGAGTCGAAAACAGGAGATGCAAACACAGAGGAAGTCAGTGTTCCCAGTAATGAGACTAATTTTCCCCTATTTAGGTTGTTTTATAATGCCAGCAATAATTATTGAGCCCACCCACCACTTCTCTTCATTTTTAATATCCAGTAAACTTTTTTCTCCGTGTGTGTGCACGTGTGGTCACTATTTAATAGAAATATACACTTTTCCCTTAATATATCACGGTTCTATTTTTAACAATAAAAATATTTAAATTGAATACCAGTCTTGAGCCATGACAGCACAAAATATGTTGCACTAGCTGATACAGCATGCTCCTAGATCAGTTTTAGGTAAACAATCATCTCTTTTCTGGACTAAAACAATAGCAGCAAAACTGAAGCTGCTTTTCAAGGTTACGATTATTTCTTAAAGTTTAACCTAATTAGGCCTTCATTTAAGAAAATCTGACCAAAATGGCCACAATTACAGTGCAGCAGTATATTGGCAATGGAGAGTGCATGTGTCTCCTCTATGAAATGTTTTTTTAGCCACTAATACCAACACTGAAGATAGTGTAAGAAAACTTTTGTTCAATGTAGATTGACCATATTTAAAGAGGTGAGAAGGACCTGGATTGAACATTCTTATAGAGGTGTATGATGAGCCTTCCTCCTGAATAAATGCTTTTATTTTGGGAAATGCCTTCTTCTTCAATTCCTTCTCCTTGCTGCAGAAATTGGACAAAAATCCATTTTATTATTATCATCACAAGTATCACATGGGGGGTCACATAAAGTTCGCACCAGTCCTATTTGGGGAAATGTGAGTAGCTCAGTGTGTATCTGGTTAGAGCTCTTCGTATTTCATTGAACAAGCATATTGAGCACAGCTAAAAGGAATTTTTACTCAGTAAGAGGTGCTTCTCTTGTAATTGCTCTTGAAAAAGCACTTATAGATCCCTGTGAGTTCAGCCTCCTGTGCTAAACAAACCTTGTTGCAGCAATCCAGTACATTTATAATTAGCTTAATAAAGTCCCTTTGTTATATTGCTCTACGATAGAAATACTGTCCTGCAAAATGACAGACGGTTTTGAGTTGCAAAACTCAAAAGAAGTTAGTGAAATTTTGATAGAGCAGATGGAGGACATTAATATCAGCTTACTGTGAAAGAGTAGCCCAGTTACGGTGACCACGTGGAGAAAGAATTAGCCACAAACTGAGAGGGCAGTGACATATATCCTCTGGAAAGCATTTGTATGTTTTGCACTGCACCTTTACATTTTTGTTGGGTGCTGATAAAAACTTAGTTTCTCGTGCAGTACATGGTATAACTCCTCCCCTGTGACTATTATAAGTCACATAACTGCAGTTATGTGCAAAAAAAAATCACAAGCATATACACACAATGTCTACCATTTGTCCATCTATCATCAATTTATTTTTTCCAATTATGATGGCAAGCACAAATTGTCAAAACTAAGATCAGTCCTTAGATCAGATGACCAACAATGCACCATGTCTTCAGTATGAGCTTAAGAAACTCCTTTGCAAATTACCCTGCATTATAGACAAAGCAATGTAGTCTTAGATTACATAAAAAAGAAAATTCTTAGGTTACATAAAAAAGAAAACCCTAACTCTCTAATGATTCAACTCCTACTTCACCCCCTCATCGCTTTGCTTTACACAAGTCAGCAAAGAGATATTTTCCAGGGCGCTGTCAGACACATCAAAGTGACATCAGCAAACACTCCATTATGACTATAAATATAAATTGTAAAATTGTACAACGGTTTGGGTTGGAAGGGACCTTAAATATCATCTAGTTCCAACCCCACTGGATGGGCAGGGCACGTTCTACCTGAACAGGTTCCTCAGAGCCCCATCCTTCAGCTTGTCCCCGAACACTTCCAGGGATGGGGCACCACAACATCTCCGGGCAGTGTGTTCCAGTGTCTCACCACCCTTACAGCAAATAACTTCTTCCTAACATTTTACCTAAACCCACCATCTTTCAGTTTTAAGTCATTCTCCTTGTCCGGTCACTACACGCGCTTGCAAAAAGCCCCTCGCCCTCTTTCTAGTAGCCTCCCTCCCGTAACTGAGAATAAATCATGCCCTAGAATAGCTTAAGGCTATGTCCTCTCATCCTGTCCTGGGCCAGTTGCCCGAAAGGAGAGGTGGCTCCCACCTGGCCACACCCTCCCCGCAGGTAGGTGCAAACACTCGACGCTCGGGCGTCCCTGCCACGGCCCTGCCGCCATCCCGGCCCGCGGGCCCGCCGGCGGCGGCGGGGCGGGAGGCGCGGGGCCTCACGGGAACTGTAGTTCTCTGTGCTTCCGCCGGCGCGCCGCGGGGCGACGAGAGTTCCCGGCGTGCTTCGCTCGCAGCGCCGGGCGGCAGGCCCGGGGCGGAAGCGGGCGGACTACACTTCCCGGGGTGCTCCGCGAGGGCCTCCAGCAGGGCGGACGGCGGGTCCGCGCGGCGGTTGAATGCGGGCAGGCGGAGCGGCGCGATGGAGCTGTCGGCGCTCGTCAGGAAGCTCGGTAATGGCTCCTCTCCCTCCCGACCCCGCCGCCTGCGGGGCTGCGTGCGGCCCGGCGCTGCTCTGCGGGAACCCGGCCGCCCCTGCCCGGCCTCCGCCGCCCCTCGCCGCTCTTCTGCCAGCTGCTCTTCCACTCCGTTCCCCGCGGCAGGCGTGGAGGGGGCGGCAGCGCTCCCCTAGGGGGACATGCTTCCAAAAGGGAATGCCAAAGGCACGGTGCCTTTCGATTCGGTGGGCTTGGGTAGTTTTTTGGCCGGTTGGTGAGTCCGAGGCAGCTTTCCGTACCTACAACATATTCTGCTGGAGGTTCCGGCACCAAGTTATATGAGTAGAAGCTCATTTGCCACCGGATTATATCAGTTTATCTTATAACGTCTCACCGCTTTATAATAATGCAAACACACTTGATTAGGTTGTTGCTGGTGAGTGTAATCATATTTGCTTCCTGGTAATCATAATGCTAGCATCTTATAAGCCGGCTTTTTTTCACTGCATCTCTGGCAGTATTCTGTTTCTCCAAATAAGAAAAAAGTTATGTCAAATAATTTTATGGATTTCTTAATCCCTTTTTTTGGGCAGGTCATGAACTGACAGAGATAAGAGAGCGGTCTTTGAAGACTATTCTGTTTAAACTAGACCACAACTTGATTTCCTATGCTGATCTGCTTCACGAAGAAGCGCTTTTTCGTAACCTTTTGGAGTGGTTCAATTTCCCAGTCGTACCAATAAAAGAGGAAGTATTACATTTTGTGAACCATTTAATCAAGGTATGACATACTAATATTCATTTATTTTTAAACTATATGTTTTTGGAATGCTGAAGCTGAATAATAAAGCTAGATATGACTTGACTTTGTAGCTCCACGTAATGAGATTTTCAAGTGTTTTACAAAGACAGGAATAATAAAGCCGCTGTGTGTAGACCAAAGTTAAACAATTTCAGTGACTTCAAATGGATCAGAGAGATAGCTGAGAAAAATCGTTTTTCCTGGGTTTCTGCTTTAGTTTCTCTGCTTCTTCAGTTTCTCATTTAGTGCTTCATTTTTAACTTGGAGCATGATTTGTAGCTGAGCATTTGCATTGTTCCTGTAAAGTAAAGATTTGAACATTGGTGCAACTAATTTGAGGAAATGTTACAGAAACTTCAGATTACTAGGATTTTTACATTCTCGTGTTTTAATCTCTAAACTGCAATTATGCAGACTTAAAAAACAACCCATTCTTGATACTGATGGATGGATGTCATGGTTTAACCCCAACCGACCGCCAAGCCCCATACAGCTGCTTGCTCACACCCCACCAGTGGTACTGGAGAGAGAGTGGGATTGATAAAATGGAGAAGACTCATGGGTTGAGACAAAGGCAGTTTTATAGGAAAAGCAAAAGCTACATCCATGAACAAAGCAAAACAAGGGATTAATTCACCACTTCCCTTGGGCAGGCAGGTGTTCAGCCATCTCCAGGAGAGCACAGCACCTTCACTCGTAATGGTGGCTTGAGAAGACAAATGCCATCACTCCAAATGTTTCCCCCTTCCTCTTCATTTCACCCCCTTTATAGATTGAGCATGTTGGAACTACATGATATTTAAGGTCCCTTCCAACTCAGGCCTTTTTGTGGTTCTGTGATATGGAATATCCTTCTACTCAGTTGGGGTCACCTCTCCTGGCTGTGTCATTCCTCCCAACCTCCCATGTACTGCCAGATCCCTTGCCAGTAAAGCAGAAAAGCCTTTGGTTGTGTGTAAGCCCTGCTTAGCAGTAACAAAAATATCTCTTTATTATCAGCCCTGTGTTCAGCACAAATCCAAAACACATCCCCATGCCAGCCACTGGGGAAAAAATGAACTCTACCTCAGCACAATGGTATAAACGAATAAAGGCAAAATATAACTTAAGAATTTCAATTCTTTTCCTTCTTTCTCCTTGCTGCTCTCTATTCCCCACCCCCATCCAGAGACCTTAAGACTCTTCAAACTAAATTTATCAGTTATTTATTTTAATGTAGCATCCACCTGCTGCCCAGAAAATGATTGGAATTGGTGCAGTGGAATTCTTCTCTCAGCTTCGCTCTGATGTGGATCCAAATTTGCAGGCCATAATTGATGGGATTGTGGATGGACTGTTCTTTCTTCCTTATGAACTCCCTTCTAGTTCTTCAGTATGTTATCAAGCTCAGTCTCAGCCTTCAGTAGATCAACCAGGTAAACTACATGTTTTGAACTGTAATTTTATTTTAAAATAAAGTAAATGGAAAGGCTATGAGAAGCTGATGTTTTCAGGCATAGTAGGTGAATTATTCCTGAGAGATCAGTGAAGTGTGTGCTAATCAGATTCTGCGAGATACAGTATGACCTTAGCTAAATCACCTGGTGGCATTCCTGTAATGGAATTCACTATCCATTTCCTCAGTGTATAATATCTGTTTTCTATAATGTACAAAGAGCATGACACAACTTCCAAGAACAGCTTTACGGCAGCAAGTGTATAGCAACTTCAAATAAATTGTAATTTAGCCAGGGTGCTTTGTTGCTGTTCTTTGTATAGTAGGCTTTAGCTTGGAAAGCAGTTCAAATCCTATGAGAAAAAAAGCAGCAGTTGATCCTAATAGAATGATTTTTGAAGCTACAGTAGTTGTATGCACTATCTACTTAGTATTGGGTAAGCATTTGTCATAGAAGAATACATAAGCTTTCTCTAAAATGTCACATTATGTGTAAAGTGCTATTGCTTGCATCTGTTACCTAGCTCATTATCTGTCTGTTACAATGACTTGCATTTCCTCTAAGATATAGTCTAACCCATTTGGTTCTCCTCTTCTGCCTTAAAAAATTTTAGAACAGAGTTTGGAGGAGAAAATTACATATCATATTACATTACCTTCTGCTTTTTGTGGGAAAGACATTGCTGTTACACAGTGCATGTAGTAGTAATGACCACACTTCTGTCACTCATATTGTGCATTCACAGAGATGAAAGAATTTTTTGGTGGTTTCTGCCACCTCTCTAATGCTTGGAGATTTAGTTGACTAGAACTATGTGCATGGTGATTAATCTTTCCTTCCTATGCCCACATAGGGGCAGATTTTTACTTAATTTTTCTACTTTATGCAGAAGAAAAGTCTTCGACATGTGCATTCTTAAATTATATCTTTCTGAAACTACTAGGTTCAAGTTATTTGTACTGTAAATTGTATGCATGTGTGGATGGAATAATCCTAATGCTTCCTAACAGCAGCGTTATATTTTTCTTTCTGTTTCAAGTTCAGTTACTTGAAAAAAATTGTAAACTAATAACCTGGCATTATCTAGCTTGATGCTTTGAACCAAATATTATTTCTGGAGAGATTGCTCTTAGTGTGAACATTTCTTGTGTATATTTTTATGCAGTATGCCTATGAATGACATGTAGCAATATATACAAGAGGGTGACTTTTCAGGTGACCTAAGAAGAGAGCAGTTTGGTAGAAAAGCGTTTTAAGTAATTAATTTAAAAAGTTAATTTTATTACTACAGAGGTAGATTAAAGGAAATAATTTGTTTGGCTGCCAGTCCTCCATCAGGAAATACATTTTGTGAAATTGTTTCTGCTGTTGTTTGTATGGTATGCAAGTTAGTGTGAAAAATGCACCCTTTACAGTTGCAGAATATGATTATAAAAAAATAAACAGTGGCACACTCGTTTTACTCTATTTTTCTGATCATCTGACACTATTTTAACCTATTATGGAAACTGATTTAAAACTCAAGGGCAAGAGGGAAATAGTTAAAGAAGAGTATGAAAATAAATTGAGTTTTTCTTTTTGTGTGTGTGCATTTTTTAAACTTACCCCCTTTTTTTATTTTAGTTCTGCCTCAAGAGGAATTATTCACTGGATATTTTTGTCGAAGTAAAAGTCATCTGCCGCAGTTAGAAATATCTCCCAAAAGAACAGTTGGTATGTGTAGTTATAAAAGAATATGTTAATTACAGAAAGAGCTTTGAGTTGTAATTTAGATGGAATTCCATTACAAATGTGGATAGCAAAATTGGCTCTTCTTTTTCCTTTTGTTATTCTGTGAAATCTAACACCATAGAAGCTACAATTATAATGCTTATAAAAACGACATTCATCTTAATAGATATTTCCCCTTTCTAGTAAATAGTGTAGTGCTTTGGAGTATCTAAAGCACATTAGAAAGTACTGCAATTAAAAAAATTATTTAAATTGCCAGTGTTTTCCAGATGATTTGTGTTTCATAATCAGAAGTGACTTAAAGGATTAAGTACCTTTTATTTCAACAAAGCTTAGTCTGAAGTACCTTTCTACTTTTTAGAAAACTGGTTTAGGTGCTAGGGGATCTTTGCTTTGTATTTAAATGAAAACCAGTGCTATGCTTTGCTTTTTTTTGTCGAATGATATGAAGTGTTTCATTGACAGGCACAGATCAATAACATTTTGGCAGGTCTTTGCCTGTACCAGTATACTAGTAGCCATTCACAGGAGAGTGTCTTATTTAGAATACACTGTGGTGCTGAGATCTAGATTTTAAAATATGACTTTGCAATTACTGTAGATAAATCACCAGTTGAGTTTTTAGTAGGGTATCAGCTATCTTAGGAATTGCACAATAGTTATTACAAACTTCTAAGTTAAAAATAGTTTTAAAGTTTTTTTCATTACAAAGTTATTATGTGTCATAATTTTGTAAGAACAATAATTTCTAGTGCTTTAAGAGTAAAACCATGAGGTGGATTTTCTATTTTTAGAGATCATGGTAATGGATAAAATATTGTTTAGTAGCAGATAAAAATTATAATTTGATTGAAAGCATGATGGGGCAGATTGAGTATTCTTCCACTAATGCTGTATTTGTTCCTTAAATAAATATATTTAATTTGGATTTAGTATGACCTTAGTGATGTTTTGATATTGCTGAAAGCTGTCATTAAAAGCATTTGAGTTTGTGCAAGCCTATATTTACTGAAATATATTTCTTTTTTATAAGATAGTATATTGTTTATAAATTTTTTAGTTTGCCTTGGATGTATACAATATAGTATTAATATAAAATATATTTCAAGACATCCGCTCTTTTTTTTTTGCAGTGAAATGCTTGAAATTTTCCACATTTCCTTGGCTAACTCTGACTTCAACAGATAGACATGTTCTTTCATCAAATGAAAGGTGCAGTAGTAGAAACATTACAATTTCCTTGTAGTTTTTATTTTTCAGGAATAGTGACTGTAAATTTCTGTCCTTCTGCATCATGAGGTTGTTCCTGTAAATAACCCAATAAGCTAGTTTTTGATAAATGGCCTTAAAAACTGGACTGAAGCTGGGCAGTGTCACTTCATTTTTTGTGTTTAAATCAGATTGTCTTTGGGTCTTTTGTTCATGATACTTCAGTCTGTGTTTTAAATTTCTTAAATGGATCAAAGATTTCTTTCAGCTAATAATAGAACAAGCTGAAATAAAATAATTGTTTACTTTACCCCAGGACCAGCTGGTAGGAAAATCCCTACTTTCAGTAGTAGCTTAATTAAATTTAGGCCAACAAGTTTAGATAGAGGGCCTTACCCAGGCATTGAATCATTCCAACTGTCTTTCTGCAGTGCCTTTTTTTTTTTTTTCTTTAATTTAGAAAAAGTGTTTGAAGTGGCCCAAGGGAGAGTTCTGTAGTTGGGATTCCTTATGAGTTGTCACAGAGCTCTGATAGATTTCTAGCACAGTTTTTTTTTGTGTGTTTGTTTTTTCCTTTTGAAAATCTCTGAAGCTGGAGAACCTGTTTAATATTTTATTTCCTTTATGTCGGGAGTGTAGAAAAGGAAAACATATTTATAACACTGGACATATTTGATTTTTTACAGTGTTTTCAGAAACAGTGGTTTCTGAATCAATTGGAAAAAGTGAAGTAGACTATCCTAAAGATTCTTTCAATTTACTAATATTCATCTTAGAGAATTAGCTAATGAATTTTTCCCTTTATGGAATTTCTCACTTAAGTAATGCAAGTGCTTTTAAGTTGTACGTGAACCTTAGTAATGAAAGAAACTTTCTTACTGGTATGAGTTATATTACTTGCTATGTACCACTGAGATAAGCGCTACTTTCACAAGGAATTTCCACTAGTTCTTATTTTAATTTCAGATTCAGAATCAATAAAGTTACTTCTCTCTTTGGAACCAAATTTTACTTGTGGGAATTGAGTTTGTTCTTTATTGTACATAGGATTCATATAGCTAAGGCATAATTCCACTGAAAAAAATTATATGACAATAGAATTACAGAGGTTTTTCTTTCCCTTTGATTCTTCAGTGTTGTGATTATAACTTTCTTGTAAAAACTTGTTCAGTCTAATAATTGCTGGTTGGTTTTTTTTTCATTTTAATACATATTTAAATATGAACTTGTAGCTCTTTGAGGAGTAACAACCACAGCTTAATTTGGAGTACATGTGAGCTTCTTCAGGATGTGATTATGCAAGATTTTCCTGCAGAGATCTTCCTTCAAAGGCCAAAGATTGTACAGGCAAGAATTCATAAAGTTTAAAGTTTTTACTGGTATAAGCAATTCAATTTGTTTTTAAACAAAATAGTTGAACAGAAGTACCTTTATGCTAACTCCATGTGCGTAGGAAAGGGGACATTGGGTATATATTGTAGTTTTAAAGGTTTTTTTGCTTGTAACATGTATATTGCTAATCAGTAATGAAGTGTTTTCTGAAGTAATACTTTGTTTCTTCTGTTTAAGAAAAATTTGTGTGGCTGTTGTCTGCACGCCTTCTACTAGGCTCCCACAAGGAAAGTAGTGGCCTTATTGGATATACAGTGTGAAACCTGGTTTCTTCTTTAGGCCTGATAGTCTTGCATTTTGTAATAAAACAGTAGTTGAGCCTATTTATTCTTTGCTATGATTTTGAAAAACACTTGCAAACACTCTTGAGCTATATTTGGTGTAATACTTGCTGGTGTGATTGTTCGTGAAGGTGATTAATGTTGAGATCTTGGTGTTGGTGATTTTGTCTTTGCAGAGCCTTTTGTCTCTTCTAAACCTGGCTTTTGGAGGAGATGGAAGACACCAGTTGGCTTTGCAGGCTGTGTCATGCTTGCAACAGCTCTGCATCTTCTTGAGAAGTAGGCTTAACTTCCATAGAGATCCAAGTTTTTCTTCCTCAGAGCAGGGTAGGTATTTTTAAGTATTTCAGATACTATTGTTTTTACTACAGGTAAGATGGTCTAAAAGGAGAGAAAAAAAACAAACCCAGAACCTTATAGCAAATGTAATCTTGTGAAATTATTTTGCTAAAGGAATGGTGTTCAGTACTACTAGTGTTAATTAAAAAACTTTGAGTACTTGCATTGTTTTAAAGTACTTACTCGGTTTTACTTTCCTGTGATTCCCCATTCATCAACTTCTCCCAGTATCCAATTGTTTGTATGTCAGCAGGGGAGGGATTTTTAACTAAAACTGAATTAAATCTGTAAAATAAAAGTGGGCAAAGTTTCAGAAAAGCTTTCAAGCTATTATTACTTGAATTAATACTAATTTCATGAGCTATATGAACTTTCTTTTTTTTTTTATGCTGATGGCTAAAAATAGTTTAATCATTGTTTTGAATTTTGCAGTCATAAGGGCTGCTTCACAATGTTCTTAATGATGAAATATTGTAGCTTTAATAGTGTAGGTTACATATAATGGTCTTCTTGTTTCCATTTTGTCATCTGAATTGAATCAAAGCTTTGTTTCTGTAAATTTCTAGTCTGGTTCTCTTAATAAGATTGCCACTATATTTGGTGTCTTAATAAATGGTTCTGGCTGCTAATTCAGTTATAATATCAACAAGTCCAATAGCCTTACACAGACACTACGTTTCTATTTTTAAAACCCAAGATTCATGATTCAGCTGGAATCTTCAGTGGTTTTTGCCTTGGAATTTGGTTTCCAAACTCTGCTACTTGGCAGTGATCAGTTGCTCTGGGTCATCAGTATTTACGTGGTATTTCTTTCCATATCTTACCTTAGTTACTTTTACTGTTTACCATGTAGTATCTTTCAGAATAATGGATACTTCTAAGGAATACACATATTCTTTGTGTTACATAAAGGCACAGCTTCCCAGAATTCATCTATATCTTACTGTCAAGAAGCAAGAGGTGCTCCTCGTTCTCAGAATCCATCACCTGGAAGTAGTAGTCCTCGGCCCTCTGTAATTGGACGAACAGTTCAGCGTCCTAGAGGAGATGGTCAAGATTGGGATGCAGTATCTTCTAGGTGAACGAAACAGGAAATAACTTACACTTCAGTTAAAAACATTTTAATATAGGATTATATTATCAGCTCCTTGTCAGTGTGTGGGTTGATGTAATGGCTTTAGTAACTTGTGAAGATTCAAACCATGTTTATGAATTAAACTATTCTTAAGTGGTGTTCAGAATACATAAAATCATTGCCACATTTTGTGCCCAACCACCATTTTAAACAAAGTCTCTTCCTATAATTTGTTTTTGCTTGTGCATGTATTTGTAAGACACAGAAAAGCATTTATTCAGTCTATTGCTGGAATGTCAGGGATTTTTCTTTTTTTCAGCAGATGACCTCATAAGTTCTTTTAAGTGGAATGGCCATCCCGTAGGTAACAGTATATAGTATTGTCAAAAATGCTATGCTGCATAAAGATTTCTATTGAAGTCTTTAAAATTTGTTGTTAAATGTGACAACAAATTTCAGTTCTATAATATGTAAATATTTGACTCTTATATGAAATTATAAATTGTCTGTATACCCTCAAAATGTAGAAGTTTTTGTGTGTGGCTTTGTTGCTCGTCTTGACACAGCTTAAAGACTTAAAGCTGCTGTTCAAGTGCCAATGTCTTCTAGTACGTGGGATTTTAAAAGTCCTTGTAAATCTTCACTGTGTGCTTGTTGGTAGTTCTTTTGAGTCTCTGTGATGTATGGGTTTAGTGATTGAGCACCTCCTAGGTATTCAAATAGACTGTGATGAGAATAGCTCAATTGTAAGTACATCTTGACAGTCATATTAAAAAGTTATTTTTATTTAAGTCTAATATATTAATTTTTTATCATGTAACTAATATGGCACTGTCAGTGAATTCCAGGCTTTATGCCTCCTAGGCCCTGGCCATTTTCCAAAGCTGAACAGTTAACAGTTTTATAGCAGCTGGTGTATATTTTGCAAGAGAGAGCCTGGCTGTCATTCTAGAAATGAAAGCTGCATGAGAATAAGCACCATATATAATAATTACGGCAGTGATGAGACTTCTAGAAACCAGGGAGTGCTAATAGGATTATTTTATGAGCTGTTCATGACTGCACACCTTTATCCTCTTGCACCCTATGTGCTGCAGTAGACCTGCTCACTGCCCACAAATCTCGTTTCTTACAAAAATATAATTTAGCCCAGAGGTAACATAAAGAACAAGAAGATGTTGAATAGAAGATGTGATAGAGGGAAATGATAGTTCTGACACTTCTGATTTTGATAAGGAAGAGCTGCTTTTAGTGAATCTTGTCTTTTTCTACATAATTGTAATGTAAATTTGTTTATTGCTATTCTGTATGTAACTCTTCTTTTCCTTCTTCTTTAATCTTGAGACTCTTCAATCTATCTGTTTGTCTGTTTCAAATTCTGCCTGGAAACTTAACCTTTCCTCTTCTGAATTGTTTTTATGGTTGATACCTCTCCTTCCTTTTCCTCTGGTAAGTGCAGCCAAACCCCAACTACATATTGGTGAAATCTTCTATTTTGTTTGTAGTTTTCTGTTGACTTCTTAATCAGTTGGCATTTAGCTTCTTATAGACATCTTTTACATTTCATTAGACAGTAGAATGTAACACAATCATGCCACAATTCAGTTTCTTCTGCTTGTTTAATAATAAAAGAGGGAACCAACCAAAACCCAGTTATAAATCATACAGGTTTTTAAATCAAATCAAGATTACTAAACTAATTACTAATAAGCATAAATTAGTAAACAATTACTAGTTGTTTGGGATAAGAACACTTAAAAAATATGTTCTGATTTTTACTATATATTATTTATAATACATGAACCATATATACTATATTTAATGATGTATTCATATGTCATAGATAAAATATTTAATAATTAAAATGTGTCTATAATTTAATAGCACTCTGTATACTTTGTAGTATATACTTGATTACACTTAAGACTTTCTTGGACAAGGAAATACTTCCTGTTTTACAGTGGATAAGGTAGTCCTAAGGAGTAAATGTAGCTCATGCTTCTTAATTTTCCTTCTAAGGATTCTTATGGCTTGCTATATAGAATGGTTTTAATATAGTAAGTATAATTCAGGCTGAAATTTGATTTAGTAAGTGGTCTTGCTTCAAGCAACTGATAGACTTAGTTCATTAAAAAAAAATTCAAATCAACTGCTATTTCTCATGCAATATTTTATTCACTGCAGGTGTATTTCTTCTAGTATACAGTACTAAGTGATTTTGAAGATGGTCGCCAAAACATTAGGCATTCACTTGTGATGCTACCTGTTCTGACATTTAAAAAATCAACCAAACAAAATCTCCCTCTTCCCACAACACTGTTAGATAGCAGAGAAAGATTGGGATGGGAGGAAGGATTTGCTTAAGGCAGGAGTCATGAAAATACTTGATGCTATTTTTAACATCTGTACATATGTATTTTCTCTTTGCAAGAGTTAACCTTCTTTTTTTTAAATTTTTGTTTGCTTTTTGTTTTAAGTGGAAACAGTACTCAAGCAAATGCAAACTCCAGAATCTCTCTGCATTCCCCGTTTGAAGTAGGACATATTGACCTACCAGATATTGAAAATGAGGACACTTTGGAATTACAGATGAAGCAGCTTAGCCTTCCTCAGTTCTGTGTTTCCATCTTGGAAAATGCAATACCTCTTCTAAGAACAGGTGAGGAAGTTTTTAGCAAAGTATTTAACTTATATATCTTTTCTGTCCTTAATTCAAAATACTCTTGAGAAACTGGTTGATGAGGTGAGTACCTGTAGTAAATAAGGCACAGATGATTACTTATGTACTGTGACTAGTTGCAGCAGATCTTTTCTGGGAACTTTGTTCAGGTCACAAAGCTTGAATCTTCTGATTGATTTCCAGAATTGCTGCAGAAGTTTTTAGTGCTTTTTTTGACAGTGGCAGGAAGTGAGTGTATGGTGGAAAAATGGTGTGGCAGGATAAAATGGCATTCAGGAAGATGAAAAAATAACCACACTTAATCAGAGGTGTTCTCAAAAGGATCTGTTTAAGCATAGAGTTTTCTTCCTGTTCAAGAAGTAATAAAAATTCTACTGAAAGGCTTGTTTTTATTTTTACAAATGCAGTAATAAATGGGTTAAGGAACATAAGTAATGACAGTCGTAATTGCAAATTTTAATTTATAGAGGTTCTAAATTGCAAAGCCCTGTTGGAGGACAATCTTTCTGCTCCTAGGTTGTCTAAAATGGTATTTAGCTGTAACATGTAATGTAATTCAAAACAGGTATTGGTAAATGTGGTCAGGGTTTCAAATATAGGAGCTGGAAATGTGCATCTATCTATGACTAGCATACTAAAAGAGGCTTCAACTTATAAAATTCTATGAAATGTGTATGAAAATTATCCAATTATTTTTTCTTTTTTGTTATAAACCGACTAAAACGAATTAATTGTTTTTCCCTTCCAGAATAGTGGTATTTAAATATTAATTAGTCACAAGCACAGTCTAGCATCTTTTATTTATAATGTAAAACTGCAGAAAATGTATTTTCTATCTTTTCCATTTCTGGTGCTTGTCTCTTCAAATCTGCAGAGTTAAAAGAGTTTTTCTACATTTCAAGGTTCTTTCTTTCAATCTTATCATAGAATTAAAATAGTTTTACTTTCTAGAAAGGTGGACCTCTCTTTGTTTATCTTCGCCTTAGGTTTTTTACACTTTTAAAGTTCTCCTTGGTGATATTTCTTCTTTCTTCCACTGTGCTGTAATGAGACACAGATTGTAAGGAAACTTATATTTTTATCCTGTTCCTGTTGATCTGCAATCCTGTGATCTGAAGGCACACTGTGAGACAGTGTGATATTGTGAGACAGTAACACACAGTTTCTCATGTGGTTATATTTTGGGTTGTTATCTTTAGTAAAATCAACAGGCATTTTTATGAACGTTATTATCAACTTATATGGTATAGTGTAGATTTTATTCTAGATGTTTAAATTACTGGGTAAAGGCAAAAAAAGTAAGCTTATTGTAAAATTTGCTGCCTTTTATTTTGCAATATGATGTGTATTTTAGTTAAGCTTAAATTCTGTTCCTTGTGGAGATGTTAGTTGGAATTTTTCTTCCTCTGTGCTGACCTGCCTTGTGAGCAAAGTCATTGCAGAAACTGATAGTGGTGTGGGCTTGTTTTGGTTTTGTGGGAGTTGTTTTGGATTTTTTTTGTTTTTTTTTCTTAAAATGGAGTTAAGTTAAATTTGCCAAAAATCAATTGAAAACAGAACATCTGTGAGATAGGTAAAACCAAGCTTCCAAAAAGGCCTTGTGCCATTCTCTGTCATTTCTCATCCAAAGCAGATCACTGAAGCTACAAATTACAGAAGCTGTGGTCATTGTCACTACATATCTAATCACATACAGAGATAAACATTTTTTCCTCAACTATATCAAAGAGGCTTCTACAGTGTGTAAAATTTACAAGAGATAGAAAAATCCACAAAGAAATTAATGCTTAGTTATAACAAACAAGTAGAGCTTTATCTTTTTTAAACAGATTTTGTTTTGAGGATTTTGAAGGATGCAGAATTTTTATCTTAGTTAAAAGATAAATTGAAAATTCAATGGTGTTGTGTGAAATCCATCTATGGTTTTAAATAGAAACATACCATCAACAAGTAACTAAGCCAACAGTTGCACTACATTGAATATTTAAGGGAAACTGTCACCGTATGGTTCCTTAAGATGTCAGACAGTTTTGGCATCCTCACTTGTGTGAGGTTGAAAATATTTGGTCTGGCTCCAGATATTCTGCCTTGTTCTTTGTAAAACCTTCTAACTCCTCTGTTTTCTCATTATCTGGGGACATGGAAGGAGATTTATATTTGTAGTAAATGTAGGCTGTAGATTTCTAAACTCACGCCAAGTTTGTTTGTGGCCACATATTCAAGCTCAAAATTGCACAAAGGATAAAAGTCACTAATGGACCAAATTTTAGCCTTGTTATTAAGAGACACTCAGAAGAAGAAATGAAAATTAATAAATACCAGCCTAAACGTAAAGGGGAAATTATTAAGGAGAACTGTGCATGCAGCTCAAGTGAGTATTCATCTCTTTGTCTTTTAAAAGATCTCAAACAAAATAATCTGTGAAGAAAGGCACTCCTATACCAAAAATACAGATTAATGGGAATGGGTAGTATATACAGAGGATTTGTAACACAGCTGTCTGGATGGGGGAAATTTATTTATTTATTTATATGACTTTATTATGAACTTAGAAAAAGTTCAGGAATCAGATTTATAGCTGTAGTAAAGTTCATGATTATTTTCTTAAATAATTTTGCAATAGGTTTTAAGGAAATTCAGTTTTTTTTCTAAGTATACAATTGCTTTAATCTATTGTGACTTTGGCTGGTTGTTGTCCTCTGTGATTTAGAGCTATTAGGGGTTGAGGACAGTTACCATTAGTTTAGTAGAAGCATATAGAAAAATTAAAATACCAGAATTTTCATATGAGGAATAATCTTTTGTTTACAGTGGTGTCTTCTGAATGTCAAAATGTAATATTTTTGTCTGTATTTGAATTTATCCTCTCATTTGTGTTTGTAGGCAGTAGGAGAGTGACAATGGAAGTTCTTGAATTGCTTGTTGAAGACATGTCCCTTATTGGTGATGCTATTTCTGATAATGTTTGGGAAGATGACAGCCTTTTTGCATTGGAATTGGTAAAATTCTTCTGGCTTTGATCAACCATATTTGTCTCCTTTTATAAGCTTCTGACATTTTCTGCAGTGATTCATATATCTAAGCTTCTGCTGAGCTGTGCTTTTGAACATTTTAAGTAGTTTATTGCTAGTTCTATTGATGACACTTTTTTTAAACTGTAAGTTCTTTTACCAGACAATACTTGCAGTTTCACCTCAAGAAAACAAGCAACCATTGAGAGAAACACATGTTGGGAAAGGAATCTGAGGGAAAGGCACTGACTACAAATGTTGGACACCAATTTGGTGTACATAACAACTTTGCCTTTCTTTATTCCTTATAAAACTGTTCAAAATTAGGGAGATAACTGTTCATGTCCAAGACTGGAATTCTAAGATACATACATGCTATCCTTTCCTACACAGGAGCTATAGTTCCCTGCATGAATTTCAGATATCCTAACAATGTCACTTAGCTGCAAAAGAAAGGAGAGTCTTTTTTGGCCCAGCAGAGATTCAAAGCATTAAGGTGCTGTTGACTAAATAAATTGCTGAGCACAGTTGAGAGTTGTTATATACATGAATTATAAAATCAGTGACTAACAGATAAAATTATTATGACTTGCTTTTTCGAAGACAAGCGAAAACTGAAGTGTAAGCTGACATGGCTCAGGCATGTAAGAAACATACCAGAGCTGCAGACTGAAACTTGTCTAAGGACTTGAATTAAATGTAGTCTTAAAGGCACCTGATTTGAGTTAGAATTCGTGAAAATACCACTGAATATGACACAATAACGGCTGCAATATTAATTAATTAAAATATTGCTTTAGGCTTTCCTATTCTCTATTTTATAAATGTTAATATTTATAGGACCTATTAGTGAATGAGAATTTTTTCTTTGAATTTAATCTACCAATCTGTGAAAGTTTATTATAATTGATCAGCATCACATCTGTGCTGAAGATTCCTTGCAGAACATTGTCTCAGAAGCTTAATATCTTTGTCTACTTGTTTTATGATCTGAATCAGTATATGTCATTGCCTGTTGATTATTATTAGGATAATGCTTGTTTCCAGGCTACTAACAACCAAACCTCTGCAAATTAGGTGGGTATTGGTATACAGTTGTATTGATTTTTAAAAATAAGGGATAGAAAGAAAAAAGTCTTCTGTTTTCTTTGAGAATTAATAGGGATAAAAAACTCTTTGGTGTTTTCAAAGTTACTGTGAGTTGGTGTAGGAAGGTTTTTTTTTGTTTTTGTTTGTTTTAATTTTAAGGTAAAGCTTATTAGTAGGTTCAAATCAGGACTTAATATTTCCTTATTAAGACTGAACTTCAAAACAGATAAAATTTCAGAAGTTCTAAAGTGTAGTGAGCAGAAATCAAGGTGGGGGGGGAGAGACAAAAATGGGAGAGGAAAGAGGGGGGAAGGAGCTACCAGGAATGGGTAGTTACTGAGCAAAGTATTCAGAACTAATAGTGAAAGTAGATTGAGGTCTAGGACTAATGCCTAGGTGACAAACACAATGCTATGTGTTTTGCAGCATTTATGCAATTTTAGCTTATGGGGCATAATTGTGCTAATGATACTGCCGGTGGTGTGTAAACACTGTAAATATACAGTGATGTTTCATTTTTTTTCTAATTATTGTGTTTCTGATTTTGTTTTCAGAAAGACAAATTGCTTCTGGTCTTGGGTTTGCTTGGAGAAACTATATTATATCACAAAAGCAATATAAGTGCAGAACAGCCCAAGGTGATGCTGGTACATCACAGAATGGCATTTATTAGCATTTCACTCTTTACTGTTAGATTGCTCCAAATACTTCTCCCTGTAGAAAAGGTATGTCATCGCTAATTATAAGTGATTGTCTCTTGGTTTTGCATTTTAGGAGGGCAGTAAGAGATACCTTCCTCAGGGATGAATACTGAGAAAATAGCCCCTTGTACATAGACATTAATCTGATTTGCACTGGGTTGTGTATGATCACAGATGGCAACTTTGTCCATTCTACAGTTACCAGTGTATTCTGCAGATTACAAATCTTGAAAAAAAACCAAAAACTTTTACATGAGTTTTTGAAATTCAGTTTTCTTCCTGTAGTGTTTTTTTGATCTGATGTATGGTTTGCAAAACTCTGCTGCCCCCTGGTTGTTTGTAGTATGCATGCAAGTAAGAGTAGAATTGTGTAACATGTAAAAATCATCACACTTAATCTGATGGAATGTATTAAGCAATTACATTTTGTAAATTGGAGTGATTTTAATTGTTCTTTGCTTCCAGTGCTGTCTAAAAATTCTGTTGTAGCTCTGGGGTTGGGTTTGTTTCGTTTTTTTTAGGGTGGAGGGTTTTTTATTTGTTTATTTCATCTGGGAAGACATGGTTAATTTTTTGTGTGATGGAAAGTGTTAGATGTTTACACCTGAGTGGGTTTTAATATTTTGGACCAGTTTTTAGTGGAATCCAGCTTTTCTTAGACATTAATCAATCAGAGTAGAAGATTGATTTTCAGTTACAGTGTTTTTGTCACAAATATTAAGTTTTGTACCTGAAAATAAGTGTAGACATACTAATCTAATGACTTTTCATAATTTTTGTCTTTTGTGTTCTCATGTACCTAATGCAAAGTTTCTGTTCTGTGTGTAACAGAACTAAGTTACTGTATTTGAGGTCAAAATTTAAGTTGAAAGAATGTACACTTGCAATTGAAAATAAAAGAAAAAACCCAAAAGAACAAGAAAAATCCCAGTCCTTAGTTTGCAATATGATCATGTGGAACTGTAGACTGCTTTTTAAAATACGGAAATAATTGTGGTTTGTATTCTCTGCCATCTTGTGGTCAGACAGTGAATTGATTCCAGCCAGCAGTGTGCCATTCCTGGATCATACACAACTTTTGTGGCTTGATGCAGGCCTGATATTAGGAGAGACATCTAATTACCTATCACTTTTAATGAAGAAAAAATAATTCTTCATATAAAAATCATTTACTGATACGTGTTTCTCTAAACTTTAAGTAGCAGCAATAATGATTGTATGTGTTGAATGACTGCAAGTGCTGTTGTAGGTTTTACTGTATTTTCAGCCTCTTATTCTGACAATTGCTTTCTTTTTCAAAGGCGAGTAAAGTTACACAAAAGAGTTTGCTGAATGCTTTGTTTCTACTTTCACTGGATATGTCATTCTCCTTGGAATACCCAAGTGTGCATGAATCTGTTGCAGCCTATCTGGAGCAGATGAGTACTGAGAACTACAGTATTTATAAGCAAGTTTCAGAAGCTGCATATTCGATTGAATGCACTTGTAGCTTTATGGTTGAAGTTCATAAGGAGGTGTGAAGCTTTATTATATAAAATATTTCCTGTAGGCACTCACTTTCCTCACTTCGTTTTCTCTCTGGTAAAAATTAAAGTCTAGCATAGCAGAGGAAGATCTCCAAGTATGAGTATTCTGTATGATGCAAGATGTAGTTAATTTATATTTGTTTTCATTAATGCTAGTCATGATGTTGGTAAAAAATCTTACCTGAAGTAAAAACAAAGAAATAAACAATTGGAAATTGGAAGTACGCATGGACTTCTTATGGGCAAAAAAGAAGCAGCAGCAAATACTCTTGTTTATAGAAACATATACACGTATAGAAATATATATGTTTATTTACTATACATATTTATATACTTATATAATAACACTATTTGTTTTATATCTATTGAAATATATAGTATGGATGTATGTGTGTTGTCCAGGAGTTAAATATATAATTCAGAAAATTTTAAATCCCAAGTACTTTGGCAATTGCAGCTTTAATAAACAACTACTAGAGTGGCTGAGATTTGAGTTTCACTTTGTTATGAAGACTACTGCTTTAGCAGTCAAGAGATTCTAGCACAGTACTGAAATATTCTTTTCCATTATCCAAATGGATAAGCAATTTTGCACAATATCGATTCCATTGATACTAACATAAATGAATAACATACAGAATATAAATATAGTGCTACCTTAAAACTGAGTTAATCTTTCCTTTATCTTGGCAGCTTCTGAAGTTAATAATAGTTTGCTCGTAAAATGCTCTTTACAACAAAGTTAACTCCATCAAATTTAAATGGCTCATGTTTAATGTATTTGGTAGCCAAATATAATGAGGACCTATGTACTTAAATTTAAAAAACAATCTAACATTCTCTTTAATCTTAGAAGTTTAATAGTTAAATCTCTTATTATACTCCTCTCACACAAAATGCATATTGATAAGAAAATAGTAATTTGAATAGTGTTACAGTGTTCATACTGTGAAATGTTAGACATACATTATTCCTACTGAGTTTGATAGAAGTTTATTTGGACTCAGCTGCTGAAGGGCTTTCAGCTCCCTCAAATAGGTTCTAAATTTTTTTTGTTGAAATGTATTGAATTAGTTAGTTATAAACTTCTCTGTAAAAAACTGAACAAAAACCTACTTAGTATTCAATTATGATGACTTTGGAAAGATTATGCAGTAATATTGGATACTTTTAATTGTAGTAATTTTGTTATTTTCATTCTTTCTCCATTTTACTTCACAGCGGGACAAGAATCTTCCTGAATTACTAGAATTGGCAGATCAGGCTTTGAGTAGTCTACCCTTCCACCTACACTTTCCCTTACTTCAAGAATGCATTCACATGTGCTCAAATATGTGAGTACATTACTATTTAAAAGTCTGCTTAAGAAAAGGTGATTTTATTTTTTTTTTGTAGATAAGGTTTCTCAAATAGGAGCTCACTTCTTTATTTCCTGTAGGAATACTTATTTTCTTTTAGCCATTGAACAGTCTCTTCTAACTGATTTGTGCCATTCTGTGATGGATTTCTTAAAAATTAAATTCCAGTTGCTAAAAACTTAGTTATATTCTATGTACAAGCTTTTATTATGTTTTATATAAAGTACGTGATTTATAAGGAAACAGTCTTAAACACTTTGACTTGTCTTTCAGACTTCTTGAAAATCCTTGACCTTGAGTATATTTGTATAACTTACTTATATTTTACTTTCAGAAATCCTAAAGGACTTACTGTATTGTGATGCTTTATATTACAATATGGGATCTCATTTTTTTAAACAGCATATTTTTTTTGTTTTTTTGATTTTTCCATGTCTCTAGTTAGAGAATAAGCTAACCTTATGGTACCTGGAAAAGTTCTTGAATGACAAAAATTTAATTTTATACTGATTCAGAACTTGACTTTAGGGATTTTTTTTTTTCAAAGGAAACTGCATTTAAGAGCTATCCAGTAAATGATTTTAAATTATGAAATATCAAAATGTTTTTCAATGTTCTAATGCTTTTAAATTTAATTATTGTTTGGTTACCATTTCAGGCAGTAGGAAAATCAGATTTTTTTCAACTAACATCATTTCACTTCATGATAGTGAGATGGACTCCAACCTCTTTAATGAAAAAACTTCTAAAAGCACAGATGTTTTTTGTAATCATATATATGCTCAAAGGTGCCTGCTGAAATGCAGAATTTTGTTTTCAGATGAGCATCAATGTTTTTCAGACTCTTTAATTTTGATGAGATAGTTTTGAAGAACTATGGTCTTTGAGTACCTACATGTTTGAAAGAACAAACATGTGCAAACACAAAGATTGATACTATGATTTTGGCAAATATGTTATGGTCTCTGAACTTTTTACTGTTTTTCAGAATGTATACCATTGCAGGAAGTATTTTTCAGAGATTATCCTGAAATTTAACAAGAAAATTTTTCTAGTAATTTTTAGCTACTGTAAAATAAATTAGTTAAATTAACTATTTTTCATTTTTAGTTGGAAGTCTGCCGAGGCCAACTCATTGCTTCAGGCGGAAGGCCAAAAGTTGCTTCTCCATCTATTGTCTCACCCTTTGTTGAATATAAAAGCTGAATCCTATCGCTGCTGTTTGGAAGTGGTTAAGGTTTGAATTAATGCTTACTCAACATTCTTGATGTTGCAATCAGTAATGCATATTATATGGTTTTGTCATTATAGATGCATTTTTAATATATATTCTGTTTATCATGGATATGCTGAACAATCAGCGTAGGCCTGGGCTTGCAGTTTGCTGTTACATTTTTGATATTAAATCTACTTGGTTAGGTTGGACTTCAGGTACTGCACTTAAAAATGATCTGTAAAGAACATATAAATACTTTTATATACTCCTAAGTTGTTTGTTGCTTTGTTTTCTTTGGGATTGTTTTCCTTGTTTTGGAGCCATGCTGTGTGTGTCTCAGTTTTTTTTCACATGGGTTTTTGGTCACGGCCTTAGATATTTGTAATGATAGCCCAAGGGTTAAAGAGCATGAATTTCCTAAAAGTATGGCTGTACTCTATGCTGGGAATGGCAATGTCAGATTGACCAGGTCATTTTAGGTATTCAGTAATATTGGCTCACAAGATAAAAATAATTTTTGTATTTTGATATAATACTTGATTGAAACTTTTACTTTCTATAATTGACATAATCTGTACCTAGTGTGCTTGTAGCACGATCCACTAATGTAGAAATATGCTGGAGCTAGTCTCTCTGAAATAACCCCTATCTGCACTAATGACACTTGTCTCTTTTTGCAAGATTTTTAACAGCCTGTTTCAGGTTTTTCTATTTTAATGTAGTGCCAAACATTGTCTTATTTAATGTAATGCCAAACAACATATACAGGTTCTCAAATTTTTTTCACAATTATTCAAAATAAAACCAAAATTATTTTCTATTTGTTAGTCCTGTGTAGTAATAGGAGTTTTCAATCAGTGATCCAAACAGATTGTGTTTCTTCCAGGGATGTCATGTTTAGCTTTCAGAACTAGTCTTCCAAACTAGTCTTCAGAACTAGTCTCTGCATGGAGAAAGTCTTTCACTGCATGACAACTTTGGGCTGTCTATAATTCAAGATGTGGTAGTGGAGACTGTCTTGGGTTTTTGAACTAACCAACTTTGTTTTTACTGAAGGACTGTTTAGGTATTCATAATATTGTGAAGCCCATGCCTTCAATCTGCCAGGGAGTACATTTTCTTCTACACCCTAAAGTGTTATATGAAATCTGTACATTCGGCCTTCAGGAAGATAAGACTGAGGTACTGTGTTTACTAGCAGCATTTGTAAGTCAGTGTGCATGCAGAGTAGGCGTTGATATTCTCCATAGTGGTCTAATGCTTACTTGAAGTTTTGACTAAATATGGTTTCTTGCATACAGAAAAGCTATGCAAATAGTAAGGTTGTAGTAAAAGGAAGGTTTTTTAATATCATGAATTCTGAGACAAGATAGTATTATGTTCCCAGGATGCTATTAACTGTAATAAAGACTAATGAAAAATTAAATAAGAAATGTTTTTTACTTTTTTTCTTTAATATTCAGCCGTAGTAAAATGTGCATGTGATGAAAAAGTAAGTATGGTGCTTCACATTTATGGGAAATGTGGACTTTGAAGTCTCAAGTTTTGTAAATGTTGGGCAACCTCTGAAATAGCAAAAAGACACTTTAAATCTGCAAGTCTTTGCTATAAAATTGTATTTCACCACCAAAAACATCTATTTAAATATAGTTACCAGAGTATTATAGAAGTGTTCTATAATGTTATAGAATGGGATCAAATTTCCATTGGCTTATTTATATGCATGACTGCTTAATGTATGTCCGCTATTTCATAGGCTATAGAGCTAAGGAGGAGGTTGTTAGAGGAGAATAAAGTTACTTATGTTCTTCATAACAACTCCTTTATGGCTAATTTATAACATCCCTACAGTCAGAAAAAACACTGACTAATAAATTATTTATGTATTTGTAGCTTCTCTTCAGGAATGAGATTTGTTTTTAAATTCAGTACTATGCCCAGTTCCATTTAGAAGTGATTTTTTGAGATGTGAGCATTTTAAAGAGAGAAGTAAAATATCTCTGAGAGTGTGCTATATGTTTATGCTTTGAATGTACTTTATCTTTTGCAAGGAAAACATTTATTTTGGCTACTCCTTTGGATATGTTATTGAAAAGACTGACAGTCTTCTCTATTAGTGGTTGGTCAAGCAAAAGAAATGTATTTCAACTGATGCTGAATTTAAAAGATCAGAGATAGTGCCTATTTACAAATTTGTCACATTTTGTTCTCTTCCTTATAATGCATTTTTATTATATTTCTAACAAAATAGATAATGAACATCGTATCCAAGTATTTTTAAATTTATTTCTTGCTGTATAACTGCCGCTTAAGTGTTCGTAAAGCATCAGTTTAATCTTTTAGGCACGTGACATTGTGGAAAAATTTGAGAAGAACCTTGTATTTCAGGGTTAGGCTTGATATTTGCCATATGATTCTATAAAGCCAGTCTTTCTCTAAAGATAGACTAGAGTGATATTATTAAAGGCTGTACTTTTTGCCTGGGGTGAGAGGATTTTTAGCTCTGGTATAAAATGCAGGGTTTTATCTGAAGGGTAGATGTTTTCACACTGTGCAAGGAAGAGTTAATTCTGGTAAGCTGGGCTTTTTCGTATGTTCCCACTTCAGTAATAATTTTAGCTTGTAAATACTCCAGTTATGTAGATTGGATACATTAATGCAGTGAAAGTGCTGTATCATATAGCTTTTTTGGTTTTGATAGAGAGCTTGAGATGACTTACCATACAGTTGGAAATGTTTGGTAGCCTTCTTAGTTTGACTCTTTGCCCCAGGGAAGTGAAATAGCCACATAACACGCTTTAAGTCTCTTGTCATTCTGTATCTTCAGAAGCATATCATAGGCTGGGAATAAAATGCCCCAGAAAGTCCAGGTCAGGAAAGAAAAGAAACAGAATTTCTTTTACCTTCAGAACAGAGGGACCAATAAGTGTAGAAGTTTAATTAATGGTTTATTTTATTTCAGAAAAGACATACCAGAGTTCTAAGGAGAAAATGATTGACTGCTGGTTAGGCAGAACTATTAGTGTGTTTTTGTCTTGGAGGCTTTTCTAACAACTTATTCAGTGTAACTGACAACTTAAATGTTGCATTCTACAGTAACAATATTTTGTCTTTGAGATGTTTTTGTATCACATTCCAATTACAGCATTGACAAACTGACTTAGACACATTGGTGGTTGCATTAGTGGGTTTTTTTGTTATTGAGCAGGTGAACTCTACAGCCAAGGCCATTCTGATACATCTGTTGCAAGGACGATTAATGATGGAAGTATTGACTTGGAACAAGTTTATTGACGCCCTCTGTCCTGTCGTTCCTGTTTTGCAGGTACTTCTAAGTGCTTTAATCTGAATTTGATGTACGAAATCATGTGTATCAGGTTAAATAACAGCTAGAATTAGCAGATGGAAAATAGATTAACAGTAGCATACCTACAGATTTGTTCTATCAGGTGTCAAATGGAGAAATATTTTATAGGCATCCTAAAATCAGTAAAAGTTTGTTAGTACCTTGAATTTGTAGACACATTTTAGCCTGGTATTACTTGTGCATAGAATTTGAAATTTTGTAGTACAAATTAGCCAGTACTGACTGGGGCTTAGAAGATTTGAAGATATGAGTGGATAATATAAGTACAGATTAAAGCATTCATGCTTTTTAAAATATGTTAATAATTACTGGAAGGCCCTCCATGTCTTAAATTTGAAAACTGTAGCTCCTCTGTGATAATAGTTTGCTGATCAAATATACACTCAACCAGCCTAAGCTATATTTTTAGTATATTTAGATAATTTTTTTTGGTGGTTTTGTTTCCAATATTATAGAAGTATCCCTTAAGCCGTAGTCTTGATGTTTCCAATGATGTACAAATCTAATTTTCATTATTTTTACTCTCAGCTTGATCTAAAGGAAACTTTTGCCTTTCTCAGTTGGATTTTCAGTCTAATTGCTCCATCTGGATTCTTTACTGTTTTTTTACTAGTACTTGAAATTTCCCTTTTGTGATCTGCCCATAGTCTTCCAGATTAGATATATTGCTGCATTTGCCTGGTATCTGTTTTTTTTCCCTTAGCTAATAAATTCAAGTATATGTTTTGTCTTCATTTTCTCCAAAAATAACACTCTAAATAATTGTACCAACTTACTTGTTTCCCTGCTATGTGTTAGTTAATTGCCTGCACCTCAGTATTGCCGTAAGTTGAAAAAGCAGCTTATATAACTTTACTCTGTATGCAAGTTGCGCAAAAATCAAGGGGAGAAGTTGCAAATAAGATGGGCCGTGAAATAGATGGATCAGAAAGAAGAATATGTAGAGGAAATACATTAGGAACTTGAACAAGATGGGAGAAGGGTTATTTCAGAGCCTTCTCAACCAGTCATTAGAGCTTTCTTTACCTGCATATATATCTTATGTATCATTGACATTCAAGATTAAATAGTTGGGGAATTGATATAGGCTGTAGGCTAAACATGTGAGAAAATTTTGTGGGTAGAATTTCCCTCTATTCTGTAGCCTGTAGTGGCTTTGTACAATAGATACCAGAGGTTTGTGTTTACCATATGCATATAAAATGCATTGTATTTTGCTCTACTTTTGAAATGTTTGCTGTATCACTGCTTGACATAACTGATTCCCTTTTGTCTGTGTGAGAAAATGCTTTGATGAAGATCTGAAAATAGGTAGAATTTAATGTTATTTTAAAATAACTTTCTTTTAGGGACTAAATTTTATTTACTGGAATGGAAGCTGGCCTTATAGAGCAGAATCATGTTAACAGATTGAAGGGTGAAGCTTTGGGTCAAAGCACCTCTGGGCCATGTAAAGAAATCTTTACTTTTATTTATATACAGTATCATTTAGTAATTTTAAGTATTTTTTTTCACAGAGGAATGTTAATCTGCAGAATTTTAATATTTTCTTAAAAATAACTGCATAGTTTTTTGGGTTTTTATGTTGCTTCTTCCACGCCCTCCCTTAGCCCCTGAAATGGAATTAATTACATTGTCTAATGTTGTAACTTTGGAAATTTTTTGTTTGTTGTTTGTTTCACATAGGGTTATGCTGACACAAGAGATACTTTAGGTAAATGCATCCTCTCTTTGAGTGAAACAACCTCTGACAAAGGAGAGGGCATTCTCCCAGGAACTCCCAGACTACAGGCTGCTCTGCGCCTTCTCTTCTCAAAAAAGCAGCTGTAAGTAATGCTCTACAGCATTTCAGCACATCTTCTCTTGTTGATGACAACAGTGTCTTGTCCTAAATGTTATGCTGTGCCTTGATTTGAAAGGTTGATTAATCGATTCTGAATCTTGTACTTCGAGCCCATATTAACTTTTAAATCTAATTAATTTCTAACTGTACAGCTCAAATTTTCCAGTATGAGTGCTTTATATATTTATTTTAAGTGTTTTTTCATTTAGGGTTCGTTCTGTAGCAGCTAAACATTTAGCATTCCATCTTCTCGGTGAAGAAGGGGCAAACCTGAAACGCCCATGTCTGGATGGTAATGTCCTTTCCAGCATTTCAAACTTATTTGTTATAGAAGGAGCTATGGAGCTAAAACTGGATGATAAAATGAACTCAATAATCAAGGTTTGTAAACTCTGTCGAAATTTTGGTCTTCTGCTTGTCCAGTCTCTGGAGTTTCCAACTTCAGAAGGTTGCAATATTTCATACAAATTGTCTTGCTTCATAAAAAGAAGTCTGTTGATGAGTTCTTTCTGTATGCACTGAAACAGTAGTTCTTATGCTACCATTTGCAACATTAAGGAAAAAATCATTCCTTTTTTCCTTTTCTCCTCTGTAGAAAAGATTTGATTGCAGAGAACACAGGCCTGCTCTGTTCATAACAATTTCATTCTGTGCGGATAGAACTTGATTTTTTTCTCATTTTTTCGTCACAAAAACAATTTTTACTAAAACAGGCACAAATAATTTTTAATATGAAATATTTTAAAACAGATTAAGACTTATGTCTGCTATTTAATATTGCTGCTGTTGCAAAGCGTAAAACAAATCATGATTGTATGATTCAAGGGAATACATCTCTTTTTTTCTTTCTGCATTCTCATCTCCCTTCCATTCTCCTTTCTTCCTTCCCCTCAATACTTTCAGATTAACAATATGATAAGCAAATGCTGAGATGCTTGACTCTATTGCCATTAAAAAGTCAGTCCTCTTTACAAACTTAAAAGCATGTTCTAGATTTTCTGTATAGTGTTTAGATTTCTGTAGTCCTACATAAATTAGGCGTTATTTGTTAGAAGTCTGCAGCTAAGATGCACTAGAAACTATTTGGTTTTCATATTCCACAGACATTATTAGAGATTTGTTGCAAAAAGATTGTAACCTAATCCATTCCTCTTACATGTATGTGGGCTCTAATCAAATACATTCTAATAAGGAATTAAGATACTTTTCCTTTTTACTTCCTATTAGGAAATTTGGCTGGTTGCCTTGTTTCATGATAGCATGCTGGATGCAAATCTAATATTGTTTCACTTTTAGGCAGAAACTGTTGAAAAGCTGTATGATATTTTGACTTCTGATGCTGTTGACCTAGTTTTACGGAAGTCTGCAGCTGAGCAGCTGGTTGTCATTTTAGAAGGTAAAATTCTTCAGAAAATTTGTATTCATTTGTGAGCTTGAAGTTTTGCTAGGTTGTTTGTATGCTTGTGTTAAGGGTACTCTTTGTAAATTTTATGCATTTTGCTAAAAATGAGAAGTGATGGAATTATAATGTAAGTAAGCAATCTTAGAACACTATTTACTTGGTGCATAACTGCTGTAGAGTTTCAAACCTTGATGTTTTTACTCTATATACTCAAATTCTGATTCAATAATGTTTTCTTCAAGGAATTTGAATTCTAATGAGAGAACATAAGTTCTTTGCCATGGGAAGATGAAATCTTAGATAATATTAAAAATACTGTCAGAAAAACTACCACAAAAATGAGGAAGTCTCTCCACTTTGTCTCATAAAATACATTTAGTTATGACTGCAAAAGTTTTCAGATGTTTCAAAATTAAAACAAAGCTGAAATTTTGAAGGAAATAGGATGAAGGATGAAATTGTGAAGGAAAAAATGCCGTTTTATCAGGACAAATATCATATGAGGGATCACTTTCTAGTTATTATAAAACAAACAAACCAACCCAACCAATTCAGGTGACATACCTTCTTGTTGTTTATGTTGTTGAATATTCTTAAACCAGATACTCTAAAGAGTGGTATCAGTGGAAAATACTCCCATGGTGATTAAGTAAATACCATTTTCAATTCCATATTAAACTGTTAAAGTCTTTTAAAATATTAGAATTGACATCCTTTTTTGACTAAAGTTGAGTTGCACTGGGATTATTCTTCACTGTAAAATTCTTGTGAGAATTTATGTAATGTGTTTAAGAATCTAGTGTTAAAGAGGCTACTACAGTCAGATAAAAATACTTTGAGGAGGCTTGCCTTGCTAGAGATCTGTACTTCTGTCGATTGATTGGCGATATTAGAAACTTATTCTAGACAGCAAGAGTTTGTAATCTTACAAAATGTTTAATATTCATATTGTTTAATATTAAATTTGTGCAGAACCAGGCATTCTTGCTATCTTTTGCTTTCCCTACAGATACCAAAATGCATGAAGTTGTGAAAAAGTTGGGTGTGATAGAAAAGATATTGGCCTACCTTAATGAGTGTGTACATGTGGATGGCAAGGTAAAAGTATTGTTAGAGGCTCTTCTGCAAGCATTGCACAGCCTGACAGTAGTAGAGTCTGTCTTTTTCTGCTCTTGCAATGCTGGTCTTAATGCATTAATGCTGCGCTAAATGAAAGTGTTTAATAACAATTATAATTGCAGTATGTATTTTGTTCTAGTTTTGATAGTGCTAAGATTCTTTTAATGAGACAAGATTGGTTTCCCTACCTATGAGAAGAGTTAGCCAGAGAATTGTATGTGATGAGGTTCTGGAATGCACCAAAAATTCCTTGAAAGCTTTCTCAGCACTGGTAAAAAACAAAATGTTATGTTATGTATAATGCTCTCTAAACTTAAATTCTGAGGCAAATTATAGTTAAAAATTACATGTAATTGTATGACATGCTATTGTAATTGTGTCAGATTGAATTTCAGATATGAATAATTTTCTGACCAATAGAAGATCACTTCACCAGGGAGGGTCTCTTGTTGTAGATGATGGAGTTTTCCATTTTTGTAATATGTGGGTAATTTGATGCTTGATTTTTTTTCTGGAATTCATTCTTTGAAACAATTTCGTGCAAGCATATATAGGCTAGAAGGTGCTCAATGTAACTTCAGTAGATAAAGTTTTTTGGCTTTCTTGCATAGTCTTGTTGCTGCATTCCAGCAGTCCAAACCTTGAGGTTTTGTAAGGAACCATGTGAATTTTTATGTAGTAATGACTTTATTCCCAAAAATGTTCTAGAGAAAAGAACTGCTTGATACTTACAGGAATTCCTTTTTTTGTCAAACTAATGAAAATTATATTCTTCTTCAGAAATTGCCGTTTTTTCCCCCAGATTATCAGTATCTAAGATTATATTATCTCTGTAGCATTAAAGAATTTCTTGTCCAATTTATGATAGTTTGTATACAAGTACTCCAGTAACTGCTCTAATACAGTTGAAGAAATTGAAATACTAGGTTTCTCAGGTTTTTGAATGTCGAGATTTTTTTAAATGTCAGGTTTCTAATATCTTATCCTCTTTAGAGAGAGAAAGTACTGCAACTGTTGTTTGGGTTTGGGAAGTGAGTAGATATTGCTCAATAATACAGAAGGACAAGCATGGGAAATATATTGCCCTGAGCAGAATCTTCATAGTCAAGTAAGAGTCTAGGATGAACTTGAAAATAATATTTTTAAGCTCTTTATAAAGTTTCATCCAGGAAGGGCTCAGGCAACAACTCTGTAGGGCCTATGACATTAGGACACTATCCTGAGGGAATCTAGTCCAGATTCTTGGTTCTCCACTTGAAGGACTTTTTTTTTATTTATTTCATCATAAAATCAATAGCAAAGAGAAATGAACAAAAATCTTACATGGTCTTAAAGTGGCCACAGAGAAAAGAAAATAAAAGTAGTAGAAATAAAAATCAGCATCTAAATTAGGCTTTATTTATTACTGTGCAAAAGATTCTTTCCATACTAAATAAGTAGGGCTTTTGTTCATGCAGTATGAAAATAAAATGTATCTGTTGATGCTGTTTACATAACAAGTTTTAGAGGCAGAAATTTATAGTTACAGTAATGATACTGTGAAAGAAATACTCTCTTCTCATTCTTACAAGCTGTGACTTTGGTTGTATTTTTGGCCATTCACTGATACTTTAACCTTTAGCAAACTGCTTTCCATTCTGGTGATCTGACAGGCTGGAACACAGAAATTAATGTGGTGTAATAAACTATTTACCTTTTTTAAAAATTAATAAACTTAGTTGTAAATACTATATTTTTTTAAATCCTCAAGCTTACATATATCCTTCTTAAAATTATATAATTTGAAAGCAAATGTTACAATTCTGTTATGAAGTCAGAGACCAATAAAATTATCATCAGTTAATAATAAAATCAACAAGTAAATAATTTTTTTATGAATATGCAGTTGTCATCTGGCTGAAATATACTTGTCTAAGGAAGTTCTAGGATTTTCTTTTAGAAATGATGGACTTGCTTAATAGTGTGACAGTCTGGTAAAGTTCCTCATGATAAATTATACTGATAGTTATCTTTATTTAATCTTTTTCTCTGTTCCTGCAGCTTATGGAATCCATAGTGTTACCGTGTCTGACACTCCTACGCAAAATTGTGTGTGCCGACCCAGTTGTTCGCATGTCCCTAGCGCAGCAACCTTCTTTACTGCTTTTGCTATTCAGAGGTGAGAATTGTATTTCCACTGTAATATCCCTGTCAAAAGATAGTTAGATGTTTAACCAAATACTTTCTTGAGAACTTTGGGTCACATCATGATACCGTATTCTGATATTTAAAAGATAAAATCACTATTTTTTTCCCTTGTTGTGGCATATGTTGAAGATGTTGTCAGGAAACTGTGGAAGGCAGTTGCTTTTAACTAGTGGCCTTCTATGTATTCTCAGGTATCAGTTTTTTCCTAACACATTTTTAAATATCTTTATTTTATTCAGTTTCCCTGATCATCCAAAGTGATCGTGCTGTTTTAACTGAAACTACAGTATTGCTTTGTCTTCTGTTGTTTGATGAAGTAGCAAGAGCAGAAACATGGTATGAAAATCCACTTATTTAATAGCATATTCTCTAGACAAATTTTAAGGTTTTAATAGAAATCAATTTTTATACATCTCCAGACAAGTTATGCCCCAAACTTTTATAAATCCAAAATTGCACATTTGCAGTCCAGATTGTTTCGATAACTGGGTTACATGCTCTGGAGGCCTACATGGCATATTTTTGCACTATGAATACCTTAGTTAATTTTATTTTTGATTGATCTGTAATTCATCTTTTCCATGAATAGAAACTATGCAAATCAAATAGCTAGCTATGGACATGTTTTTTTAACTTAATTAGAATTCTTCTATTTACTTTGGCTTTTAAGTGTAGCAGTTGTCTTTAAAGCAACAGACCTCACCTTATGTTTTATTATTTTCCTATGCATGAAAAAATATGCTTTTAGAATTCACACACATAAAATATACTGAAAGTACTTACGTGTGGTTTTTCCCTAACAGAAAAAAGAAAACAAGTATGCGAGGTTTTTAATGTACAGTATATCTGCAATAAGTATTTCATATGTGTGAGTGATTTAAGAAATAACTTAATATTGCATAATCTTGAAGATATATTGTTCATTAATACAAATTATTCATCAATGGGTCAATGAAGATCTAGCTAAAGGGTTAATACATCTATAGCCAAATAATAAGGAAATAACATGTGTAGCATTAGGAGAAAATCAAATCTTAAAATAGAGCATAATAACTATGACTTCTCTCTTACAGGGCTGATAGCATATCTGGTAATAATACTCAGGTACCTGCCTTCAGTTTACCTGTTGCTGTTGTTAGAAGGTATGTGTGAGAGCTGGCTGGCTGGTTGGTTGGTTCATAAGTTTGATTATTTTACAGTTAACTGCTGATTTCCATTTGCTGTCCTTCCTGAAGTATGGAAATGGCAGGATGAAGGGAAACATTGATCAAAGCATTTTTATTATGATGAAATCAGCATTTTTAAGTAGGGAACTTTTTCTCCATGTCTTTGTTCTCTGTGAAGGCGTTTTGAAAACTTTATTGGCGAACTTACAAGCTGGTTGTAATACAGCATTTAATTAAAAAATGAACAAACAAAAAAACTCACCAACCAGTTTCAAAAATTTTTATTGTTATTTGTGTATTTTTAGGTATCATCTCCCAGTCAGGATCACTGCTCATCATGTAGTTAGCCCTAATACTGTTGTGGTACCGTTGTCTTCTGAGTGCTTGGCTATGAAACCTGTGTCAGATATGCTTAAGACAGCTTGGAATCTGTCATGGTACCATGGGATTGAAAATCTTCTGCAGCTGATAAATTATGAGAAGGAAGCAGAAATGTGAGCTATTTTATCTTTCATTTTAAGTCCCAATGTATCTCAATTAAATTAGTGTTTCATGAAGTTTAAATAGGCTTTCAACTTCAAGCAGCAGTTCAAGCTGTTACTTGTTTGCTGTCATTTAAACGTAAAGGATCACATCCCAAGACGATGAAGGTATGATGTCACAGCTAATGTTTTACATAAATTGCATTTATACATGAAGTCTAGGGCTTAAGCTAACTTATTGATGGTCAGGCTAATTCCAAACAATTTAAAATGGGCTGTTTTTCTTTATAGTCATTGTGGTTTCTTAGGAAGCTGACTCTCTTTTCCTACTATGTAGATCCCAGCTATAAAGTCGCATGACTCTTTCTTGGTTTTCTTGAAGGTTTAAATTTCACATAAATATTCTTAATGGTAATACTGAGCCTTAGTATTTAGGTATTTTTTTTCCAAATAACTCAAAATGCCTCATGATTTACAAGTGGTGGTGTTGTTTTTGGTTTTGTTTTAGTTTTTTGTTTGGCTTGGTTTTTTTGAAGGGTTAATGAAGAAAGAATTGGCTAACAAAAATAATGTTTTAAGGTAATTTCTGTTTTATCTTCTCAATTAAACAGGAAGGGGAAGAAGTCAACACTCTGAAAAAGTTTGTAAAGATACTGACTGTTTAACTTTTCTCTATGCCTTTTCAGATTTTTAGACTCTCTAAAACTTTCCTCAGAAGACATTCTTATATTGAAAATAACTCACACAAACTATGGACTGCAGGATTGTCTTACTTTGATCGTTCAGGCAGCATCCCACAGGGATGTTAGAACTGCTCTCACCAGGCTTAGCTTCTATGTCCTGAATGACAGACTTGCATTGAAATTCAGTTCTGGACCTTGTGGAACCACTTTGAAAAGCTTTGTTTGGCAGAAGGCAATAAACAGGTAGGCATATTGACTACAAGAATCCATTGAAGATTGCTATACTAAAATGGTAACATTTCTACTTTTCATATTTTAAATTTAGGGAATTGATTGTCAATGCATCTCTGATTCTGATACATATATATGTCTACACACACACATGTATCTATATATCTATATATTATATGGAGCCTTAGGCAGTTCAACGAGGGAAGTGCAGAGTCCTGCACCTGGGGAGGAGCAAGCCCATGCCTCTGGGGTGAACCAAGCTGGAAAGCAACTTTACAGAAAAGGACCTGGGGGTCCTGGTGGGACACCAAGGTTAAAACGAGCCAGCAGTTTCTCCTTGCAGTAAAAAGACAAGTATTATCCTGGGCTGCTTTAAGAGAAGTGTTGGCAGCAAGTTGAGGCAGGTGATCCTTCTGTTCTATTCGGCACTGGTCTGGGGCTCTGGGCCCAGTTTTGGACTTGCTAGTATGAGAGAATCATTTGGAGCACACATACTGGAGAGAATCCAATGAAGCACCACAAAGATGATGAGAGACAGGAATATCTTTCCTTGAGTAAAGGATGAGACAGCTGGGACTGATAAATGCGGAGGAAAGAAGACTCAGTGAGGATCTTCTCAGTGTGTACAAGTACCAGAAGAGAAGGTGGGACCACATTCCTTCCAGTGGTGTCCAGTGAGAGAAGCAATGGCCACAAACTGAAACACAAGAGGATCCCTGTGAACATCAGGAAACACTTTTTTACTGTGAAGGTGACCAAACACAGACACAGGTTGCCCACAGAGGTTGTAGCAACTTGATTCCTGGACACAGTCCTGAGCAAACAGCTGCACGTATCCCTTCATAAGCAGGGTGGTATGACCAGATGACCCCTGCAAGTTCCTTCCAATCTCAAAGATTATGTGATCTTGCAATTTACATACAGAAAACCACCAAATAGTTAAAATAAGGGCTATTTGAAATGCATACGTAAGCTTTGCTATTATCAAATGCTAGTATTTATTATATAGATAACTTTTATTTCCTGTATGTGACCCTGCTCAGATTTCTCTACAGTTTACGAAACAGAATTCCATGTTTACCATACGCAAATAAATGTTTAAGTATGCATAAGTATTTTGCATAATAACAATAACAATATTAAGAGCATATTGTATATATCTTCGGCTAATACGATGCCATATTTTCTATATGTGTAATATACATATTTACTCCATATAATTTAACATTTGCAAGTGACTCCAGTCCTATTAGCCTGAGATTTTAAATGCTGTCTTAAAGTGCTACAAGTATAAAAGCTTTTATTTGTATTGCAGGTTTTTACAAGTGCTTCCAGCTTCTGTGGAGGATGAAAAGCTTTTGGTAGATGTCCTAAGATTTTTAAACAAATTGCTTAGAGAGCAGAAATCAAATCTAGATTCAGACCATCTGAAGTGGATCTTGAGATCATTGCTTAAAAATGTAAGAATGGGGTTTTTGTATGTACTTACATGATTTGATTGACCATATAGCTGTACTTGCACACACGTGTGCATACCTGCAGAACTACATGAGGGTGTGCTTAGCTACAAATGGATAACTTATGTAACATGCAAGAGCATCCATCGTCTTACAGAGGGTGTCCTGTGTTAAATGCCTTCATGCACTAGCATTTTCCCGTTTGCAAATACAGTCTAAGCATTTAGGGAAAAATGCTAGTAGACTACATTTCAATTACTTACAGGCTACAGGTAGTTCCATTTATATTGCTGCCTGGAAAGCTTGTAATTTTTAAGTATGGCCCATTCAACAATATAAATACTAATATAAAATAAATTAATATATAACCTTAAAATAATTTGATATGAAGTCTTTCAAGCAGCTGTGATGTCCAAAATGCAACCTGAACTAATTTTGTTGCTATGTATTTTCTGTTTTTTGGAGATCTATTTCTATTGCAGATTATTGCTGTATTACTTTGAGTTTTCTTTCATGCTTCAAAATACACTGTCTTCTTAATGCCAGCATATTTTCAAGGCCTTAACTGTAAATTCTTTTATGGCATTTAGTAGATTTGAGATTAAAGTTACTGGTAATTGTAGGAATTTTTCATTGTGCTTTCTGCAGTTACTTCTTAGTTAAGGAATCGTGGAGTTTCTGATTTATAATGTGTGTGATTTGCAAGTTTTCAACAGAAAAATGGCTTTAATGACGATATTAAAGTAGAATTAAACAATGCATTATGTGACTGTATTTTTATTCTTTTCTTTTAGCAGCCAAAATCCCTTATGGGCCTCCTGGTGCGACCAGAATCCCAAGTGCAGGATGAAATGGATGAAACACAGGCTGCTGTCAGGCAACGACTGGATAAAGAACTCATTCATCTTTTTAACATGTTGTTAGTTTGTTCCGTGTCATTGACTGACAGGTACAGTGGAAATGGACCTGCCTCTGTCATTCTGATTGGGCATCATAACACCTATTGCTGCTGAATTTTGGTCACAATTTGGATATTATTACATCATGACTCAATTGCTCTGAACCATAAAAATTGAAAATGGAATATACACTCTTGAAATGAAAATCAACGTTAGATATTCCTTTTCACAGTAAAATTAGGAAATTAACCAGGAAACTTGAAAGAGAATGTGCTAGTGGTCACTTAGCAAATGGATAATTAAATTGATTGCGTGGAGATGATGGGCTGTTTCTCTTTCACTGCTGCAAATTTGCATGAGCAATTGGTCACTTCGTTGATTTTGCAGCATGTATTTATAGCAAAGTAAAACATTGAAATATTTGAAATTGCAATAAATGTTATTTTCATTCAATTCCTTTTTGGGGTATTTGCAACCGCTACATTTAGCATGAAGCTCCAACCTTTTTCTGTCAATTGAGCAAACACAGAAATTGATTTACATTATTTTTTCTTCAAGTTTCTCATAAAACCTTTTCCAAACTAAGTCTCTCTATCCAAATGTATTCTAAGAGCTACCAAAATTGCAGTTTAAGATAATATTTGATTATTTAATGTCACAATGTAACTGTTTGTGAAAATACTTTCAAAATGTTACTTTTTCATTATTCCAATTTGATTATTTTCGAAAACTTTTGACAGTGGGAAAAAGGGAATGTTATAGAAATTCCTGCTAGTTATGTATCTCACACGCCTGTAATTTTTTATTTACTTAATTCTAGATTTATTGTGTTTTGCAGGAAACATTTTTTGACTTATCTCTTGAACCAGAACAAACATAAGTGTTATGGTCCATGCATTAGAGAGTTGGACTTGATAATCCTTGTTGGTCCCTACCAACTTGGGATATTTTAGATACTGTGTGATTCTGGAGCTACTGAGCTTTACAGCTCTTCTCATTGTGTCATCTGTTGTCCTCAATCTCTTACTCTTTATTTACCGTGCTCCTTAATAATGAGTTATATCTCTTTTTTTTTTTTTTTTTAGTTAAGCAACTTTGTTGCAATCAGATGCAATGTTATGTGAAGCTAGACATGTCATACTGAATTTTGTGTTACTCTTTGCATAACGCAATATTAAGTAATTGAGTTGCTGAGCATCACAGGCTAACAGTAAGGAGGCATTGGCCTTGTTCAAAGTAATTCTTTGTAACAGCTTCATATTGATGGTTCATCTCTTTTTACAATTAAACCAGGGAGGACTTGGAACTTGCTGGCTTGTTCAGAACAGAGCTGGCTCTGAAGCTGCTTCAGTGCTTAAGGCTAACAGATGCACCACATTTTTATGGACTTCCTTCACTGGAGAGAACATTACAAGGAATGGTTCATGTTACTGCACTTCCAGGCTGGAGTACCTATTCTGCTGCAGTTGAACCTGTCACAATTTGTAAAAAATACTTAACAGGCCTTCTGGAGGTAAGTAGCTTATGTTCTTACTTAGCTTTTGGTTTGAATGCTGGTAAAGAACTGTGTAACTAATGACACTATGCTTTTTGCAATGTAATTTTAGTGAATGTCATCACTAGCAGTAAGTATGAGAAAGATGCTTTTTCCTGCTAATTAAATTGGAATGATATGGAGACTAGATTGAGTGATGTGTATCTGTAGTTGTGAAGATTGGTTGTATTGCATTTGCTCTCATCATTGGTTTAAGAGGTAATACAAAGTGACTGTAGTTTTAAGCAAGATAAAAAATATATGTGATGTTTTTAATAACTGAAACTCCAAGAGGAAAAATTCAAGATAACTTCCCCTAGGCGAAATCCATATATGAAAGGTGGTCTGGGAGGGAGAGCAGGTTGTTAACACAGAGAAAGCAGAAAAGAGGTAATTCAAGATGCTGCAATTGCTGGAAAGACAGAATTTCATTCTTATTTTCAGTGTTCTTATATGTTTGCTAAGTCTGTGGACGTGGTTGACAACTAGCTTTTGCTCCTAAGATTATATCTTTTGAAAACTCCAATCTTCTTAAAACTTAGACAGAAAAGCATAGTTCTGAATTTCTGTTTCTTTAACACATATTCAGTAATACTTTTTTAGAAGTTTTTCTTTTCAAATACCAATACATCTGGTGAAAAATAGATAGTGTTTTAGGGGTCTTAACATGCCAAGATTTCTTGAGTAGAAAGAAATAAACATTTTAGACCTGTTTGTTTAGATGCGCTCTGTCACTTGAAGTCTGGACTAAAAAAGGCACCAAGGTTATAAATGTGTCATGCAAAAGAAAGATTATTACTGGAAAAAAATAATAAATATTATGGCATTAAATCAACTTGTGGTGCATAAGCTCTTCTTCAGAAGAATTAGGCAGTTTTACTTGGCCCAAATTTGAAAGTAAATGCAGGTTTCTTTTGGAGAGGAATGGAGAAAGTGGGTATAAAAAACTTCCATAGGCTGGGACACTGAAAGAAAGAACAGCAAAAATGCAGAAGTTTAAATCACCATGTTTTGTGGAGAAAAGTAAATTTAGAAGTGTGTCTTCTAAGATTATTATTTTAAAATCACAATATTGTTCAAATCACAATAAAGTATATAAATCACACTTTCTCTTGAACACTGAATCTTGAAAATAAATTTTATTTTTAATTCCAGACATAGCAAAAGAAACCCTGGATACAATATATGAACTTTCAGGTCTGTGAAAAGAAACTTTCAGGTTTCTACTCAACTTAGAGCTTACCATTAAGCTTGACTGTATTCTTCATTTGAATAAAAAAAATAAAAATCTAAGATATTCAGAAGTTTAAATGTATAGGAAACCATCGCATGACTAAGAAATAAAGAAATTATTACAAATCAGCTGTAAATCTATCATCTTTTCATGAGTTTAAATTATGATTTAGTGTGTAAGACAGTTTGTACTCTGAGTACTGTTAACAGTAAAGCTGTTATGAACTTATTCCCCCCCTCTTAGGTCATCTCATCGTTTTATGTTGAATGGGGGGGAAATGCCATGTCCTTCATGGGAAAAGGTGTAACAAAAAGCACAGTCCTTTGCTTACTTCACTTGTCTCACGAAATGATGGCTCAAGCCAAGGATATGGTGAGTCCATTGCAGTTAACCTTATCTCGTCACTGGTGAGGGCTATGCACAGAGAGATTTTAACTGCTGAAGTTCAATGATAACTTTCTGTCGTGGTTTAGGAATGGTTCTCTCCAACTGAGTAGTTCTGCTAAAACCACACCAGTGCTTACTCTTCTTTCCCCTTCAGCTGGAAGCACAAAGGGCAAAAAAAGCCCCACGTTGATCTCATTTGGTTTATAATCTTAGATAAATATACAGGATAGAGTATAGTGTACAAAAACCTGAAGGATCAGTTCTAGCCATAATGGAATTGTTTTGTAAATAATTCTGTGGATTTTGAAAGGCCTTCTTTCAGAATAAGAATAATTTCCTTTTTATAAATAAGTGAAAAAATCCGTATTTTCTATAGGATGAATAAATTTAAGAATTTATAACATTATTTCTTCCGCCTTACAGACAGCAGGCTTTCTAAGTTATGTTTAAACACTCATGTGCTTAGAGCTTTCACAGTTGCGTGTATATATATGTATATATATGAAAGAATATGTACATACATGCAAAAAGGATCGCCAGATAAAAGCTATCATTACATCCTAGCAAAATTCATATTGTGCTTTGTGTTCACTTACATCTTTGAGAGCTAGATTTATGACAGCTTAGTAAAAAGAGCCTTTATCCTGATGCAGCTGAAGCAAATTCAACAATTAAGTATTATGTTAGAGAATTAAAATCCTGTCTCACTAAAATCTGTGATACCCACAAAAAAAACCCTTTCATTTTGATTAAGTTTGCATGTAACTAGAAATTGCAGTATATCTGCTTGTCCAAATTTCAGGTGTCTCTTTTTTCAGTTCTCTACTCCTTTATCAAGATATTAGATAATGGAAGAGTTTATTAAAATTGGGAGGGGGCAGAGTTTTAAGTATACTGCAAGGAGACAGCAGCCTCCAAAGACTTGGATCATAAATACGTAGATGAAGGTGTGGACTTGCTTTTTTTTTTTTTTAGTATCATGGGTATAGAGTAATATGTACAGTAGCATAATGATAAGTTTTATTTTCTTGTGTTTCTAAGTCATAAACTGTGGTTATGATAGTGTTACTCTTTAGACTGGACTCATAATTTTTAGTCTCAAGTTTTAAAACCTGGTTGTTGTTTACAATCGTGATAAAGTGTCAGATCCTCATGGAAAGAGAAGTACAGAATTATCCTTTTTCTGCACAATTAGTGCTAAAACTATTTTAGGAGTAATTGGTAGCTCACAATGTTAGTATGCTGGCATGGATGGAAAGATTTATAAAATAATTTCTTAATTGTTTTCTGTTTGCTAATCAGGACTGGATATCTCTTTGGTCTTTGCCGTATGATAACAGTGAAGAACAAATTCAGTCTCATCTAGGTCTGGCGTGGCTGGTTCCTTTATGGGTAGATAGAGATCCTGAGGTTCGTTACTGTGATATTAACATCATGTTTTACTTGGATCCTTAAGGATTTGATAATTTTTGATTCATTAATATATTTAATAGTAGAACTGCTGTTTTGAATTATTTAAAATGTTACTGACTATATCCTAAATAGCAGTAATAATACAGTAGGGACAGTGTTTCGACATAAAAATCATCTAAGAAATCCTTCCTTGTATCTTCTGTCTTCCACAATTTCATTAGTCACTCACTATCATGATTCATAGGAGTTTTTCTTGTCATTACTGTAACTTAGCTGCAAAGCAGAAACATTTACCTGAACTAAAAATTCAGAGCAAATGTATTTAATGTGAATCTGCTAAATTATGTGTTTGCTAAATAGACCTATTTTCAAGTGGTAAAATATGAAGAATATTAAAGACTATGTTGCTTATTTTTGAATACTTAATCACAACTAAGTGAAAAATCAATATTATTCTTATGAGTAGAGAGCAAGAGAAATAGAGGAAGAGGTTGTCACTTTTGAAATTATTCCCTTAAGCTCCAGATTCAGTTGATGCAACATTATAATAATAAAAAATGTATTGCTAATTACTGTAAGAAATACCACTTTCTGTTGTGCTTATATGTACTAGGTCAGATTTACAGCACTTGGAATAGGATCAGCTCTTACATCTCTTGAAATAGGATGTATTGCTTTAGCAGAAAGCTGCCAGAATATTTCAGGAGGCCTGTGGGGAACGGTGATAAACATCCTTCTGGATCAGTCTGAATGTAGCATGGTACGCAGGGAGGTATGTTTCTTGTGTCCTTCTGCTCTTGTAGATTGTCAAGTTCTTTTTGATTATGGACAAAAAAAGCTTTGTATTTTTTATTGCATATATCGATTACCTGTTGCTGCACAACACCTGCTGCTTTGCAAGTTAAACACTATCTGATTAGTAAAAATGTTTAGCTGCTTATTTGGAAATTGCATAAAGAACAAATACAGATTGCTTATTTCAAAACAGAAATGATATAAACAATACAAGTGAACTCATAGAAACTCCTGAGGCTTATTCAGCTAGATAAATATGTTGCTAAAGCATAACTAATTAGTCTGATTTTAACCGTTGCTTTATAACATTTGTGAATGCTTTCGTACAAACTCATCACCTGATCTGCTGTAAATATCTGTTTATTGCAGACATGAAGTAATCTAATTTATCTAGGCACTGAGGTTTACTGGTGGGAACTGAAAGTCTATACTATGGTAGAACAACACATAAAATTATATATTGATGAATTTAAGCTCTGCATTTTATTTGCAATTTTTTACGGCTCTAGTTGTAAGGCTTTCCTTCTGTTCCAATCAATAAGAAATAAAAACTGACACTCAGTGACTTGTTTTTATCCCAGCTCTACTGCTTAACTAATTTTATTTTCAAAGTAATATTTTAAATTATATCTCAAAATGCCTTTAATAATGTGTCCTTCATTATTTTATTTAACTCCAAATTATTGTCTCTTAATTATAGTCTCTTAAGATTCACATCATTGACTAAAGATTGACAAAATATACATAAAAGGAATTTCACTCCATGCACAGACATGTGAAGTGTGTGTAATAAAAATTAGAAAAACAAGCATGCCATGTATTTATAAAGGAAAATATTTGAAACATATCTCTGTCTTAATGTGTTCATCATTATCCCAATTATTTTATAATAATTAAAAACCCCAAAACATAGGGACAATAAAGTGAGTGGTCATAAACAGTTATCTAGGATTTTCTGTTCAGAATTTTTTTCCCCCCCTAGTACTTCCTGTACTTTTAATGCTTATTCTAGGATTGACTGTATTGGAACAGTGATGAAAATATCTTATAAAAAAATACATTTGTTTGCTTGTGACTTCTATCCCATCTTTTCCTTGTCTTTTTTTTATACCAACCTGCTGTTGTTCCGTGCTCTAATGCTCTTATAAGTGAAGTTTGAAGGCTTTGAAGTTATATCCTTCTAATTATTTTTTCCCAACATGAACATGAGAATTCAGTGTATTTCAGCATATATTTAAAGCAGGGGAATAATATGAGACTGTACTATTCAATCTGATGTGGTTTTTTGAACTGTGGTGGCTAGATGGCAATATTGATGCTTTAATTTCTTTCAGGCTGCTTTTATTCTACAAAATCTACTTGTGATTCCAATCCCTACAGAAGACACGAAAGATTGTATTTGGCAAGTAAGTGACGATTACATTTGATGACAGAAGTCATAGTGTTGCAGAGATATGTCATTTGATATGAAAAGTTCTGTCAGAATACCTATAAATATAAACTTAAAAAATTGCACATCTAAAGTTATGTTTTGGAAAGAGAAATAAATAAATAGACAATCTTCTCTCAAACTTCCAGCAAGCTCAATAAAACAACCAAATTACATATGTGTTGCATTTAATGAAATAATTTCTTTGGGTTCCTAGGAAACTTGATTACTTATATGGTATATCATTAACGTTTTAGGATAGAAATTGATAATTTATTTTGCCCAAACTTGGACTGCAGGTAAAACACGATTTGGGGGGTCATGCGAAAGAGGAAATTCCGTGAATGTGATGTTTAAAAAATATTTTAAAGAAAGATCAAGCAGTTTGTCACTTAGGTCAATTTAAATGCTTCTTGAAGACCACCACTTCCTCAAAGCGAAATTAACTAGACAAGGTTGCTTAGGGCTGTTTCCAGTCGGATTTTGAATTTTTCCATGAATGGAGACCCCACAATCTCTCTGGGCAACTTGTTCTAGTGTTTGACTACCTTCAGATAGTAAGCTGTTTTCTTAGGTTTAAATAGAACTTCCTGTATTTTAGTTTTTGCTCAATGCCTGCTCTCACTTGATACCAGTGAGAGGAGTCTGTCTCCCTTTGCCTTCTCTCATCAGATATTTGTCAAACTGATAAGATCTGCTGGAGACTTTTCCAGTTCTGCTCTTGAGTCAGTCACCTTATTTTACTCTCAGCAAGTCTGGTTCATTGTACATCAGGATATTTTAACCTTAGCTTTCAATTTTTTTAATTTTTGTGACCTTGATATCTCTTGTTAATGTCAATCTTGCTCCTCTCAGTGTGTGAGATTATACCTATATATGAACAGTGTATATTAGTTTTTGAAGAAATATGCTGATGCAACAATATCACTTTTAATCTGTTTCTTTCTGCAAAAGATCAAGTTAGTGCTGAAAGGCATTGCAGCTGTTTTACTAGGATAAGTTATCTATGATTCAACTGCACCCAAAATCAATTATGCTATTTCTTGCAGAGTTGAATTTTACAGAATATCTCATCTTTTCTTTACATGTGATCATAAAGAAAGCAATTTTACAAATCTGGCCCTTGTTTCAGTCTTACTACTTCTAATTTATCAATATAAATAGCAACGGTTTAAATTCATAATAGAAGGGGGTTACAAAAGGGCTGCCATCATAACTTGTCAATACAGACTCTATTAAAAGTTGCTTTTTAGTGTGTTTTTTTTTTGTTTTTTTGGTTTTTTTTAATTTCAATGACTATGGTGGTGACAAAAATTGAATCCAGTTGCACAATTCTGGATCAATTCCAGTGCAATTAAAAGAAGCTTTGAGTCAACATGATTCTTATTAAGAACTGCAATTTAATGGAGATTGCTCATCGCTTAATAAGTGTTCATGCTGAAAGATATTATCAAACAACATTTAATGGTTACTGGTAAATTAAAACTGTTCAAAATAAAAACAACAATTAAAAATGTAAGATACCACTAGGATCAAATTTTATATTTCAGAGTTAACTTTTTTCCCTTGCACTGAATAAGGTGATTTGTCTCTTTCCTTTAATGCTAGGAAGAAAAGGAGGGCTATTAAGTGGATCTTGGTGAATAATAGGAATACTGTGCCATAGCCCAATTAGAACATTACCATTTTATCCCTTAGGCAAATAGGACTGGAAAAGGAAATATAAATAGATTTTGTAGGTCAGTATCTTCATGAGAATGTCTCTACTGTTGGGTTGATCTGTTTTATAATATTTCGTTTTGCTATGTCATTTAAAAATTTTCTTATGCCACTCTTTAGTCTTGAGTAAAGTCAACCTGTGTAAAGTACTCTGAGTGCAGCAGACTGTGTTGCATAAAGATTGCTGAAGTCAGAGCACTCTGTCGATTGTAATTGAGGAGTAACTCTTTCAAGGCCCCCCCCCCC
>VXBI01010658.1:230819-301505 GCA_013397375.1 Toxostoma redivivum
CCCCATTGTGCAGTAATGTATCTGCTATGGCTTTTGAAACTGGCAAAGACATTCCTGGGTAGTAAAATTTGTACTAAATTTATCAGTATTTCCTAAATTTGTACTTGGCATAGTCGATATGGTCTAAGTCTATTGCTGACAGTGTATGAGTAGAGTTTTATAATTAGTCAGAAATAGTTTACTTGAAAGCCTACATTCTGCCTCAAACTGTTCATCGTATCTCGTTCTTCACTAGTTGGTGTAAAAGGCAAATAGTGAAAACAGTTTCTGTATTACAGAAACCAAAAAGAATGAGATTAACCATCTAAAATTTTGGTGGTAACTTATCTTGCTTGTAATGCAAAATAATTTTACTGCTTCTACTGTATCTGGTTTTGGGTTTTGTTTTGGTTTACTGGGAAATAAACTTGTATTCAGTGTAAATGAAGGGGATGGGGGAGAGCCTCTTGGGGATAAATAGTGTTTTACTATTAAAATGAAAATTACTTATTTTCAGTTGATCCAACTCTGCTCTCTCCTGACTGTCAGAGAAGGTTTCTAATTAGCACTGAAAGTTTTTCTTTCCATAATTTTAACGTGTTTATTTCTAAACTACTAATTTAGAGTATGCGCTCTAAAACTGGCTTTCTGAATATAATTGGTTTGAATTTTTCTGAGTTCTTATGCCTTCTTTGCACTTCTAATTTTTATGGTCAGTCTAAACCAGATTATGTGTAGGCTAATCAAACTTGGTTGTTTGTGTTAACATAGAAAACACTGAAGAAACATTTAACAAAGGCAGTCAACTTAAACTGTTTATTTGAAATATGATTAGAATCCATTATCTTAAGGTATAAATCCACTGCTCTAGGAAGTTTTCCCTGATTGGTTTTCAATTATTTATTATTAAATACTATACTTCACAGAGAATTTTTTTATGTTTATGTCCTGTTTTCTAAAGATTTTTTCTCATAGAAGATTGATATAGCTAAATGTAGTATAATGACAGTATACTTTAGAACAGGATGACTTTTTCAGAATGTTTAGTCTTATCTAAGTGTGCTTTTTGCCTAAGGAAAACTTTTTCATTGCTTGATATCTGTAAGTAGAATTAAGGGAGACATTAAAATTGTAAAGTGTACTGATACATTTACTGTCTTGAAGCCACTCATTTACAGCTTTTCATGAATTTCTGCTTAACTGTTAGTACACTTCTCAGGAGATAAATAGCTGTTTAATTTTGCTAAGTCATGACAGCTTTTGTAAAATATTATGATTTAGCTCAACATTAAAATCTGCATTTCATTTCTGGAATTTATTAGTTGCAGCCTGTAAATCAGTGTGCACACACGTACACAGCATTAGCCTTAGTTAAGGTGTGTTTTTCTGAGTTTATTCTATGTAAAACATTTCTTTAAAGTAATGATGTCTGTGAATTTCATGTCTTCAGGGTCCTTGTGTACATGATGAAGAATCTGGCCTCTCTCAGACAGGAATACGTGCACTTAAAGCACTTCTGTATCACTGCCAGTTCTATGAACATGTGAATCAGATGGTGAAACACTGTTACCTAGGATGTTACATGTTTGATTTGAACTCTTACAAGGAAGACAAGCTCAACATAGAAAAAGGTGGTATAACTGGTAAGTGATGTTGATGTAATCTTCTGGTATTTGAAACCTGCTTAAATAAATTATAGTTTTGAGTAACTTATCTCAAATCATTCTTAATAAAAGGGAAGGCAAAATATATAAGCCCTGCACTTAAATATGTTGTGAAGCCAAAATATTGCTGTGAGGATTTAAGTAGATAAGTCACTAGTTTAACATAGCTCAGAAAAAGTTCTAAGCTGTTATTTAGATCATCATAAAGTTGAAAATTGAAAAGACCTAATTGGTTCTGCAGAAAATTTTCTTGCAAAATATTGGGGATAAAATATTTTTAATAATTTCTACTTTATGACATCCAGTCAACTTTCATACAAGGAAAATTTAGGGAAGAGAAATACGTGAACTCTTTTTAAGATTCCTGTTTCTTGGTGTGTTGAACTTCAAGGTTCCATGAATAGGAATGGACTCTAATAATCTGAATTAAGCTGCATTCTAAGACATTCAGATATAATTTAATTCATAGACTGATGAAATGTAATACTCAGATTAGATTTATTTGTTTATTTTTAACCTGTATACCCTTGGAATGTCGCAGATTTAACTTTTATATGGACTAATGATTTACTGAATAATGTTTCTATGCTCACTATGCATTGTGGGAATGCACTTCCTTGTCCAAATATACCAGATCATAAGTTTGGAAAGCTAGGGGATTTTTCAGAGATCAATTAGTAAAAGCTTTCATGGAGCAGAAAATTAATGAGATTTTTTTACATTTCTTACCTTCTTTGTGGGCCTAAGTTTCTGTATTTCCATCTTTTTTTTAAGACTGCTGTTTTAAATAGTTCTCTTTATGTCTGTGTCATGGATGGAGTAGGAACCTCAGGCAAAGTTGCTTGGAGAAGCCCTCCCACTGAGTCACAAGGTGGAGGAAGGACCTTCTTGCTCCCTGTATGCCTTCTCAGAGACGAGCCTGGCTGCAGGTGGATTCAATCCTGGACCCAGACTTTTTCAGTAGTTTGAATCTAATAAACTAAAGAGATGTGTTTGAACCTTTGTCTAACTTTATCCTGTGGGATTAAGGATGGCAAACCAGATCTATTTATATAAAAATGAATGACTTACTATGATAAATGACTAGACAAAAAGATCGTAATGAGAATTATTTACTACACAGTATAGGAGTAAAACTGATGGTATAGTATAGTGTACTATATTAAAGCAGCTATATTAAAGTTGTCAAAAAAGAAGCAATTATTAATTAAAGATTGATGTTATCTATATCAATGACCTTGGGCAAATCTCTTTCACTCAGCCTGGAGTGACGTTGAGGGGCATCCCCACCCCAGGAAGGAATCTCCATACACACTCCAAGAAGTATTTTAGAAAAACTTGCTGTTTGAAACTGGAACTGGACTTTGAAACCTTAAAGTGATTGACTGTCAGTCATATGTCTCAGGCCAGCAAGTCCTTAGGATTTTTAGATGAGAAGTGNTAAAACTGATGGTATAGTATAGTGTACTATATTAAAGCAGCTATATTAAAGTTGTCAAAAAAGAAGCAATTATTAATTAAAGATTGATGTTATCTATATCAATGACCTTGGGCAAATCTCTTTCACTCAGCCTGGAGTGACGTTGAGGGGCATCCCCACCCCAGGAAGGAATCTCCATACACACTCCAAGAAGTATTTTAGAAAAACTTGCTGTTTGAAACTGGAACTGGACTTTGAAACCTTAAAGTGATTGACTGTCAGTCATATGTCTCAGGCCAGCAAGTCCTTAGGATTTTTAGATGAGAAGTGGCAGATATGATAAAGTATCCTTCAACTCGCTATCAGGATGTTTAATTTTTGGGGCTGCTGAGTCAGGCTGGTTTAGTATAATTCAACAGCAAAAGCAGCATGACACCTTCTCTCAGTTCACACTTACAGTTCTGCAAAATAAAGTATTGTTTGAGTTTTGCACATTCTAGGCCAAGCATCCTGCTGGATCCTGCATTTGTTAAACCTGTTCCAGAGGCATGAACAGAAGAGGAATGTTACTTCCCCAGCTAAGTTATGATTTTATGACAGACCCAAGGAAAACCAGCATTCTTGGTTAACTCACTGAGAGAAATACCTCAGCAGTACACAAAATTCCAGACATAAAAAAATCCTCAGTTTCTTCAGTGTCTGCTTTTTTTTATCTATAAGTGTAATTTTTCAATCCAACACATTTTACTACTCCCACGGTCCTCTTTATTTGTGCCTTTTAATAGTTCTGTTAGCTGATACAATATTGTATCTAAGAGTAACTCAACATGTAGAATGGTACAACTTTTCAGTGAGCAACTGAGATACATTTTATCAGTCATTGCAAAGCCAGAAAATAGAGTATTTCAGGAATATGAAATACTTTTTTTTTTTCTTTAAAAAGGGGAGAACAGGACCTAAGCCCCGTTGGGTTTTTCCCTATGTAGTTTTATCACATTTTTAGGAATGTAAAAAACTCATCTACAGTGTTATGTTAAAAATAAAATAGGTCAGTTTAATTAGTAAGGATATAGTAATTAGTGAGGATACATATAGGAAATCTATTTTTGTGGGATCTACACTCACAAACTGTGTAGTCTAGCTTTTTCTAAATATATGACAGCTTCAGAAGTACTACTGACAGATTTGCGCTATAAAATTTTTGGCATTTTTTATTTTGAAACATTTGCAAACTAATTCTGCCTTCGTTATATTTGTAAATATGGGTCCTCTTGAAACTGCTTCTCTTAAAATGTGAATTTGAAGTTTTTTGAAGACAAGAACATCTGTTTATTATGTGTGTTCTTTGAGACCATAGTATACTAGAGTTCAATACTTTTTTACTCTTGAGTTTTAACTAAATCTTAACTATTTGAAATGACTAAAGGCTATGCAAATGCACTTTGAACATGGTGTAGCTTTTTTCTAGATTACTTTATGTTGCACTAAATTTTTTTATTTTTGTTTATTCAAGGAACTTGATGTGTAAGATTTCATAGGTACAATGTGTGAAAACTTGTGTTCTGAGATCTTCAAAAGGATAGCTGTGGTTGGCTACTTTTTCACTGAAAAAATCCTTTAAAAACCTTCTTATGCTCTCTGTTTTTCTTACAGTAATTTTGATTCTTATTTTTATTGCCATACAGATTTTGATGATTCTCTCAATCTTTGGAAGGCTCCACCTAGCCAGAGCAAATCTTCACATTCTCACTCAACATCTGAAACTATGGTAATTTGCTGAGTATTCATTTTAAATATAAAATTGTTTGTGAACTGCTTTCAAGAAAATTAGCACTCTTAAAATTGTTTAAAAAACTGCAGCAAAACACAAAACCTGAAATCAATGAGAAGTTAGCTGTGAAATTATGTTGAAATTTACTCCAGTATAACTTTAATATGCTGAAAAAAACCTTTCGTGATTCTTAACCTGAGCAAAAATAAATAGGGTAACTTACCTTGACTAGCTAAATGCATAAGACAGTACTGAATTCTATAGCTTCCCCTAGCAAGACATATTCTCTAGAGATTACTCTGTAATTGTCTTTATTGACGAAATGTGGTTGTCTCCATTTCTGGTTGTCACTTCTGCTGCTTTTATCCAAAGTGTCCGTTCAGAGTGGACCTGTATTTACACAACACAGCTACAGAACTGGATCAATCAAAGCCACATAGATACATTGGGTATTCTGTGCCATAATAAACTTCGGATTCTGAAAATGCTTTTGTAGAATTCAAAAGTGGCACGAGTGTTTGCAGGATCCAAAAACAGATATGGAAGGCAGAAAGCAGTTGGCTGCTTGAAAAAAATTTGTTTCTGACTAGAATGATTACAGCGATGAAAAGCTGTACACATGTGCTGCCTTTCAAGATGGCAAATGCAAAGGAGGAGAAATTTAAATACGTTCTTTCAGTTCCAGAGTAGATTTGCAATATCAGTTCGGGCTGTGGAGGAAGCTTTTATAACATTTATGAGTTACCTGATAAAAATCATGTATTTTTCAAAGACTGCAGTATAGATCCAAGAAAACTCTTGACATGTTGCACTGAAGTCCATTTTTTAGTTTCATATTCAAAAATTTTTCATTTATGAATGACCATCTAATCTATTACTGAAGCCCACTGTTTAGAAGTTTCTTTTTTTTTTAAAAGTGAAATACATGTTGATATGACAAAGGCTGATAAATCACAAGATCCTATTTTTTTTTTTTACTAAAATTTCTATGCTCAATTTTGCTGTGGAACATGGTAAAAATAAAAACAGAAAAACCAGTACTGAAATTTTGTCTCAAAGTATTACACAAGTATAATTTCCTTGGTCTTTTGATTTCCTGTTATAAATTTATTGCTGTCTAATACTGATAATGTTTTCTTACATGTTTTTAATAATTTAGGAGAAAGTGCACTTTAGGTGTAAACTGATTTCCCATCTTCAGAAATTTTATTAATTAATTTCATTTTCATTAATGAAGAACAACAACTCCCTGAGCCCCATAAGGTTATTTTAAATACAGATATTCAAGTTTGAAGATTAAAACTAACATAAATGAAAGTGCATGTACATCAGGAAGTACATGCAATCATGATTGTTTCTTAACAAACATTTACATAAGAATCTCAGCAGTTGTTCCCAGGTCACTTTTTACTGAATAATTTGAGTGCCACTTACATAAAGGAATGAAAGTTGAACAAATTTCATCTTATTTTGTTCATGTTACTTGAAGACAAAATTAAATTGCAACAATTCTTAATCAGGGCTGGGTGTCTAATCTACTTAAAATTGTGCTTGAGTTTTTATGAAGAATTGGACAAGTTCACTACATTAAATTTCTTCAACTTCAGTTGTTTTTTAAAAAAAAGGAAAAGATAATTTAGAATCTACTAGATCAAATTAATGTATCATTTATATATGTAAAGTGGCATCATAGTTTAACAAAGACTTGGTTCTAATATTCTGTTCAACAGATAGACAACTAATTATTGACAGTGCAAAGTACTGTGTAATACTAAACTACACTAACTTATATCAGTCTTCCACATATTGTAGACTTCACACTTGCTAGTATTAGGCTCTAACAGACATGGGAGTTTTATAGAAGTTTGTGTTTTGTTTTGTTTTCCTTCTTTCCCTGACACATGCGAAGATGTCACTCTAAGACTTTGATTATAATTTCTAGAAGTTAGTTTAATTTACATTTATCCTTCATGGACATTTTTAGCAGCTGTAAGCTTTTCATTATTATTATTAACTGAGTTTCTTACCTTTAAAAAAATCCCAGTGCTGACATAACATATTGAAAATTTCCAAGCTGCAAGATGTAGAGGTCAGATGTTCCGACGCCACTATTAATTAGAAAAAAAAAATGGATGTGTGTAAGTTTAATGGAGACTGATGGCAAACTGTGTTTTCAGAGTTACCTGAAGTGTATATCTAGTGAAATTAGGAAATACTTCTGAAAATTCAAACTTGTCCTGAAATCTCAGGCATTTGTAATTTATTCTTATATAACTTCAAATTTTTGGATCGCATGTCAGCCCAATTTCTGTTTTGATGTATGAGTAAAGAAATATATTGATGACGTCAATACAAAAAGTTTGTAGAAGTTTGTTGCTAAATGTTGGATGATGATGGTGCCAGGAAGATATTGTTATTCCAAGCCCACGAGATGGCGTGCTTTCCCCATCACAGATGGAAAGGAATCTGCAGGTCTCAGTGTTTTAGGTGTGTGGCACAGATTTGATGAAAACACCCACAAATACTTGAGAATGAGCAATCCAACGAAGTAGAATTGTTTCTATTGAAAACTCTTCTCTGATATTTTAATAACATCTATTTGAAAATTATCTAGGTACATCCATATCGATTCCTATTCCTAAGATTCTGTTGGTTTTCTTGCCTTCTAGATTTCATGTAACCAGTACTTTATTTGAGCTGTTTGCTATCATGAGCTGATTTCACAAAGAGTCACATGACCTTAACTGAAAATTGCAATTACTTTTCTGTTCATCTTTTTTTGTTCATCCCCAACTATTTTCCCCAAATTTGCAGAAATAAAAATTGAGAAAATTAAGTCTATAAGTAAAATTTTGCACATTTTATAGAGTAAAGAATAGTCATGTGGGGATGAAATCAGTGATTCAGTGTAATAGAAAAAGACAGCAGAACTGGATTGTCTGTAATGTATTAAGTTGTGCGCACTGTATTTTGTGTCTTTAAGATCCCAGTGGATTACAGGTTTTTGTCAAATTTATCTATGCTTTTCTGTGAACTGGAATGTGGATACTGCAAAAAGGCCAGTTCTGAGATGATTAATAATCTTGGTCTTTCATAGAATAAATAGGTTAAATGTTAACTCATGTTATCATTAGAGAAGACAAATCCTTACTCCTGTTTTAACCAACATGTTTGGTTTGTGCTTAGTACATATGATAAGAGATCACCAATCTGCATGGGGATACTGACTTGCTTTACACTGCATAAATATTCTAGGGCTGTTCTGTGTCCAGGACATCTTAGCAAAATGAGCAGTTATTTAAAAACTTGAGCTAAAAATTATGTGAGCTAAAGATCTACAGACGTTTCCCAGAGAGCTTGAAGTCATGGCCATTTTTTCCTATGAAATCTTCTTACTGTTTTTTATAAAAATGTGTGCTTTACTTTCTGGAACAGTGGTTACCAGAGTGCTATACAGTTAAGTGATTTAAACCTTTGAAAAGGGAACTGAATAGAATTAATCACTGCAAGCCTATTAAAGCAATGCCAGAGGGATTTTTGTACTAGAGGTTAAGAAAAGACCTTTTATTCCTATCTAGTAGATAAATGGCAAAACTCTCACATTTCTCCAGTGTTTCCATTCTGACAATTTTTGTATTCTTTTGAATTACTTCTAATCTGCAGTTGTCATCTCCCTCTCCACACACAGAACCCTTTCTCTTATTACACTCTCTTCCAGAGTTTCACTGTTAAGCAACACAATGCTTCATTGCTCCCAGAAACAATATGGTGGCAGTAGTAAATATCCTTTACTAAATGCTGTGTCCCAGACCTCCAGTTCATCCTTATTGAAGGTGATTTATAGAAGTGGTAATGATAATACCTTTTTTTTTTTCTCCTGGAAGGCGGAACAGTGTGGAAACAATTTCGTTGTATTATTGTATGTTTTCTGTTATGACAGCAGAAAATTTTGGGATTTAATCTGTTTCTCACTGTGAAGCAAGTATCAATGAATGTTCCATCAGTCAGGAAGATGATATTTTTCTAACCAGATAAAGCTTTTGCTGATTTCTTTGATTTTTTTTAACATAACTGAGAATTTGTTTTTATTTTCTTGTCCGAAGTATTTAGAGAATTGTAGAAGATAGAGAAAGAATAGTGGTATGAGGTAGCTGATGGTGTTTACTAATATATGAGAGATTGCATAATTCATAATAATATCTGTAAGATGACTCTCAGTATAGTTGAAGTCCTTTTAGGGTTTTACTTGTTTCAGAAGAACCATATGGACTGTTAGGAGTTACATTTTGGGTTTGTACTATTTTAAGGAAAAGCGTTTTGGTTTTTCTCACCTATTAGAGTGCTTGGAATTGGTGTGCAGTGCCGAATAAAGGCAGAATTTGTCATGTGTCAAGATAGAGTAGTTTAATATAAATAATGCATTTTAGTAATTATTTAAATTAGCAAGCATAGAACTTCAAGTAACTTATTTTAATTGGCAAATATGCTTTTAGTTGTGCAATCAAAATAGAATATTGAGTTTTAATCACTCAGTACGGCTTGGTACTGCATTTTGCTAATAAGAAAATAATTCAGCCAAGTACTGCCCTAGTGTTTATGTGATCCAAGCTCTAGGTGAGTCCTGTGTTTTGGGCACAGAATCTTACTGTAGCTTGTTTTATGTATTGCAGTAATCCTCTGACTTTTCTTGAGGAACAACTGAGCAGGCTTAAGAGGAAAGACTCATGATTGTAGGATGAGCAATACTGGGAGACCAGAGGAAAATGTGGGAGAAAGGGAGGTTACAATGTGGAGGTTGTAAGGATACAATAGCCAGGAACAGAGTGATCTGTGATTTCCTTCCCTGCACCCTTTTTGTCTGTTAAGTCACTTTTAACATTTCCTTGGGTAAAAATATATTCCAACTGTTATTCTATTAAAACTTTTTAAAAAACCCAAATCTTTGAGATATTTCAGTCTTCCTTAGAAAGCTCCTTGTCAGGAAAATTCTAATAACACCCTTCTTCAAGTTGTAACAGTGTTGAGATTTCTTTGGATTCTCCAACATTCTGTATTCTTTGCTTTGTATAGTGACTCTTGAAGAAAATTGTCTAATATGTATTTTCCATCTAGAAAATAAAAACCAGAAGTGAAAGAGTGACTTTACATGATAGATACTTGTCCTGTGTTCTGAAACAGGTTACAGGTCTTGTTGTGTCACAAAAGCACATCATTTAGCTGGATTCTGGGTCTTCCGATCTCAGGCTTGTGGTTTTAAACACAGTAGCAAGAGCATTAGGAACTTCTGACAACACAAAAATTCATAAAGTAAATAATGCAAAATTGGTAGGAGGAGTGTGGTATTATGAGTGTGGTAAAGTTGTCTACTGTCATTTAAACCTCTCATATCTTCACTATGAAATTAATACATTTAAGGGTCATAGGATTAAGGTTAAAAAAGTACTCAGAGTTCAAAAGACTCAGGAACGTCAACTTTGATGAGAAATGCAATTGTGATATTTTTGTCTGAATGTGTTCTGGTACGAAGGGACAAGTGCTGGTGTTCTCAGTAGAGCAAATAGTCCATGAAAAATGTGAGTTTAAATGCTTCAGTAATGTCTTTCTATCTTTATCCAAATGTAGGTTGAGTCAATTATATGGATGAAAAAGATGGGTGAAGAGAGAGAATTTACAGTAATATGAGCATTGATCAGTTTTTAACTGAAATGTTTCAGACTGTTCATATTGCCCATCTTTTAATAGTTTCAATTATTGGGGTTTTTATCATATATATATGCACACATAGTGTAAAAATCTAATGAAATTGATTTTGAACAGTAGTATTTACATCGTATTTGATTTTATTGGTTATGATGAGTTGTTCCCCCTTCCCAAGCAGGATATAAATAAAAGATTAGTCTGTAAAAGCTGGAATCAGCTAGTTTCCTTTTTATGGCTTTCTAGATTCTGTCTGCATCACCATCACTGGGGAGTGTTACTGAGCTTCAGGCAACAGTTCCAAGTTCGGCCAGTTTTATTCCTGAAACTGTGGTTGATCGGCTTATGGCACAAGGTAAGTCAAGCTTGGGTTGAATATGATGCTCAATGCAGTGTATTGACACCCCCATATTTCAGTATTTGTTCATTCTGTACATTGTACAGCTTGCATGTTGCTGGAGCAGTTGATGCTTCTAGTAGTTGTTTTAAAAGACAAACATTAAACACTTCCTTTAATACAAAATTTGACAGAAGCAAATGAAAATGGTACTGCTTGAAATGTAACTCAAGATTTAGGTTTTCTTTTTGGCATCTAGTCATGCTTTCAACACACCAGTCATGGTAGAGCTGTCATATACATACATGCCCACAGGAGTGTATATGCACACACATACACAAAAATGTATATATAATTCTCTTTATATGTAGAAAGATAAAAACTAATATAATATAAAAGTATGTTTATAGTCATGGATGTAGAGAGAGCTGTGTACAAATAAAAAAATTTTTCTTTTAAAGAAAGGACTGGGAATTTCTGTCTTTCCAAATTTGCTACTAAACTCTTTTAATGCCTGGTAGAAGGGAGCATTTTATTTCTGAACGATTTCCTGTATCTGCTTAATCTTTTTTTTTTTCCATTCATTCCTGAATATACATTTTAAATGTAGAGAGGACTTGGATTTTTTAATGAAAAACACAAACTTGGTAACTGCTATAATTTAACCTTGTGGTTGTTTTGGGCTTTTTTTTATTCAACACACTCTAGGTCAAAGTGATACAACCATAACAGAATCTCCAAGTCAACAAGATTCTCCCATGTCTGCTGCTCTGTCTAAACAGCGTGCTGTAATCACACCTGCCCTTTTGTCAGCTGTTTGCAGCCTTCTGCACAATCTGCTGGTTGTCATGCCAGAAGATACTGGAATTGCTCTTCAACAAACACATTTGCTAACAACTCTCAGCAGGTGTGAGATCGATAACTGTTGAACTACAAACAAGGTGTAGCAATAGACGTTTGAAAAAATCTTCGAATGAGATCTACCCATGTTTCTCACTAAAACTGTTAAACATATTGATCACTTCTTGCTCTGAAGTGTTAAAAATTGCTTTTTTAAAATAAAAAATACGATCAATTGAAGAAAAGAATCAGAATGATTTTTTTTTTCATAGAATAGGTGGTCATGTTGGTGATTCCATTTGTGTGATATGTCATATATAGGACTACTGTGTTCCTCTCGTGATGTTTTAGGGTTTTGTCAGATATTTGGAATTGCAGATTATTTCAGCTCATTTTATCATTTTCTTCTTTGAATTTTATGAAATATTTTGAAGATGATCCAAGTATTCTCACATTAAGAGACTCGCCAAATTTAGATGATAGATCCTAATGTTTTACTTCCTTTTAAAAAGAGGAACCACTTTGAAGAAGTCTTCAGATTGTACACCATGTTTCCATTTCCTTTGTAGCAAATACTTTTGTCTATAAAAAATGTTTGGAAGTCCTGAAGTGCAGCATGAAAAATTAGTTCATTTTTTGTTAGAGCATTTGTAGTTGCTCTTCATAGTGCAATTAATGGAAAAAATGAAACACAAACATAAAACCCCAACAACCCTGGTGTGAATACAGCTTATATTATCACAGAGCTGTTTATTCTTCTAGAGGAAAGAAAATAAGAAATCAAATAGAAAAAATTGATTTTTGCCAGTGCAGTAACAGCTATTGGAATTTATATTAGTCTAGCTATTTTGAAACAACATACTGCTACTACAGTTGCCATTGCACTAGACTTCCTTAAAACAGTGGGGTTTAGCAGTGAGTGCATCTTACTTTATTTTTGCTCTGTTTATTTATATTATTCTCTTCCATGGAATGTTAAGTTAATAGAATGTTTAATTATTTAACTATATTTCTAACCAATGTATTTTGTTTTAGTCTTGTAAGTGCTAATCTGGTTGAAAGATTCATCTTGGAACTGAAAGCTCCATTGGGTCATCGATGTCATATAGAACATGTAAAAGCTCAGGTTAGAGAAGCATTTACTTCCTGATTTTTTTATGTTATGAATTTAATTATGGTAGCATAATTTATATTCATTAACATAGTCCAGACACACTGGTATAGGCTACATTCATGTGAATCTTGTGCTTTTGACAAAGCCTAAGTGAAAATAAACCATTTTATTCAACATAGAAGAATTTCTGTGTTAGGACTCTAATTAGAATGACCAAACTGAAAATTAATTGCCTTTTAAAAGTATAAGTTAAATTTAGCCATTGAAGAAATTATGTAATAGAATTTTTTGGTATGTTACTGAAGTATGAGCCAGATATAGTTACTGACACAATGGACATTTACTGTATGTACCAAACCCAGCTGCTTTGCTTTGTCTCTGATCCTGCAGACTTTTAGATAGTTCTCAACTAATTTTGATGTATGCAAACCATATAGGGTTACTGCTGATAGAACTACCTTTTTATCAAATTTAACTCTGTATGTATAATGTATAGAAGATGCGTTTCATGACACAGAGCCATTTCATAGCCTCTGCTGCTCTGCCTTCAGATTTATTTTGAAGAAAATTACTCATCTAATTAAAGAAATGTATTTCTGCACAAAATTTATGAGAATAAACGAATAAATAAAATGTCAGCTTCTGTTTTTAGAAAGACACATGTATTCCTCAGTATTAATGACCGTTTTTATATTTTTCTTTGTGACCTTCCAATTAGTATGCTGCTGTACATGCAGCAAGAGTCATGACCTTCTCACAAGAAATTTTTTGCTTTCTTACTAGAAAATTGATTGTACATGTGTTTCCAGACTAGGGATTCTGTTTCATCTTCTACAGTAAAAATTAAGAGAAACATTTTCAATTCATGTGCTATTATTTATTTTAAGTGATGTACATTAATTCAAAATGTTATGAATCAGTTGACATAATGTGAGTAAATTTAAAATACTGTGGAAGGTGTAAATATATGGCTTTATTTAATATTTTTCTACAAATATTTAACAGGTCTTGTTACTACTTCAGTACTTATCATCTGTGTCCAGGCTACTAAAATCATGTTTATTGGTGGACTCTCATCTCTTAAGCCAGGATGAACTGCTAAAACCTCTCTTGGGGAATACCTTCAGGATTCTCACCATACATCCCAAAGATGGCTTAGGTAATGAAGTACTTTGTTTCCTTTTTATCCAGACAGAGGCAGGGCTTCATTTAGGTACCACCTTGATGTAAATGGACAGCTGGGGTCAGGCTCAGCTTTCCGGGTTTGTGCACGTTTGTAAACAATTTGATTTTTTTTTTGTGTTGTCTTTGCAGATACCGAGTTAACATCTGTACTTCATGAAACATGGGTAGACTCTTTCAGCCTTCTAGCTACATTACTGTGGAAAAGTGGCCAGATATCTTTTCCATCTGTGACAGCAGCCCTTGCAAATCACTGTGCAGCAATAATTGGTAATGACTATTCGTGGCTGTTTTTTTTTTTTCCTAGCAACTAATAAACAAATAGAAAGAGAGTCATTCCTCTTTAGATGCTATTAAGTAATTACTAATGAGATACCCACAATGAAAAACAACGTGTCCAGAGCTTGACTGACTTGTTTTGTTTTCTTCACATTTATGGATGAGTGATTTCAGTTGTAAATCTTAACCAAATGTGACATTTGTGAAATGATCCATTAGCACTTCATTTTTTCCCCTTTCTTTTTAAATATCTTGCATAAAAGGAAAGCAAAATTTTGATGGGAGATGAGAGATATAGAAATCCAAGGTTATTATACAGGAGTTTGTTTATTATATTTTAATTAATTCTTACATTAGTTACTTACACAGTTAGGCAACATTCTGTGACTTGCTTTAATATTGAAGCATGAACATAGTCCAGACAAGCTTGTGCATATTAAGAGATCTAGTGAATCCAAATCCAATTGCAAATAAAGCAGCTAATGAATACTGTTGGTTTTATAATGTAAGCTGTTGATAAAATGAGGAGAGTTCAAAAAATTACTGGACAAATGAGTGATTTGAGTGAAATTGAGATTTTATTTTTTTGTTTGTTTTATAGTCAAATGAATGCAGAGCAATTAATTCATTCAACCCCTATAAAACTCAAACTTTTCTTAGATTTTTTTGAAGCCTTGTAAGATGTGTAGAATTTGTAGAATTCCTTGGGCGGCGCACAGTATATCTGCTTCTGGGTTCACTTGCTTTCTTCAATAAGTCTGTGTTCTAAAGTATACCTGAGCTTTATTCATAATGAAATGTAAAAATTCTAATTTTTTTGTTTAACCTTTTAGATACCATTTCTGATTGTATTCATCTATCTATCACATATCCTGCTTTATATGTGGCTAGTTTACAGTTCCTCTCTGTCCTTTTGAATGAGGAAGGAAGAAAACAGCTCGAGGATAAACAGAGTGTATGTCAGAATCCAACTATTAGCTTTCTTCTGGATCACACTGACGGATGCCAGGCATCAGTAACGCAACTTACTTCATTAATTATTCAGGTATTTAAAATTCAACAATGTGATTGCAGGATATTTTTTTGTATTTTTGATTCTTTTACCTCCTTTATATTTAATTCTTCCCTTATTTACAAGTTGGTAGTAGTAAGCAAAATTACATATGAAATTTGTGTCTTGTTTTCCCTCACAACTTCCTATCTATATATTTATTTTCTTTCTCTAATTTATGTGCAGTTTGTCACTGTAACAATCATAGCAATCTGTGATTAGAAGTTTAGTGTTTTCTCTGAATGATTCACATTATATAAACGGTAATTTATGATTTCTATTGTTCTGAAGTCATCATCTTATAACTAGTTTTTTAATAAGTATCTTAGTACTGTTTTTTTATGTAAAGCACTTTTTTGACATTTATTGGTCATACATTGGAAGGTGTGACCAAAAGAATGCTCTCTTAGCATTCATCTCCTCTTTGTGTGGATGCTGAATTCTTGTAGAATAACCTTAGTCCTACCAGACTTGTTACAAACACTGTTCCTTTGCTGCTTCATTGCAGCACTGTGGTTCTATAGTATCTAATGAGGCACAGTATTTTGTCCACTGAGAACCTGCTGTCTTTCAGGAGGAAAAAGTTCCCAACAGGGTCTTTGTTGGTCAATCTACAGGCCACGGAACCAGAATTCTCTGTCTTTGGCAACTAATTTCAGAAAATTTCAGAGCACTGTTTTCCTGTGAGGACATGATTTTCAGGGACACAAGCAAAATAGAGGCACTTCATTCAAATCCCATAGTTTGCTAATATCCTGTTAAGTTTTTGTATTAATGCTTGCATATGTGTCTGAAACAAAACTCCTTGGCTCTGGCACAAAAAGTATGGTTGTATGAGAGTATGTCTGATAAAGACATGTTGTAACATTCCTCTGTTTTCATACAAGTGTACCTAACTGTTTATCAATCTGTGCCAGCAAAAAGGGACAATTCTTATGATGAGATGAGAAAAAGGTGATACAATGAAGAATGAACTGCAGCCAGGTCAATGAAAGGACATTATAGTTTGAGTATTGTAAAAGACATAACCTTTTAATGTGCTTTTTAACTGTTCAGAGATGTAAACAGCCATTGCATTTTGTTCATAAGAGCTCAAAAGAGCCTGTGGTCTCTGGGTCCTTGCAGAGCTGCTATGATCTCCCCAAAAGGGTAACAGAATTAGGAAAGAAACGGCTTCAGTTTTTTAGATCAAAGTATACGTATTTGTTTATACCCCCTCACAGTGGTCATTGAGAGGACAGTGGAATTAGCCCATGGAATGTAAAGTAACCTATTAAAACAACAAACACCTAAACAAAACCACCATTAAAAATGCAAAAAACAACTTAAAAGATTTAGGATTTTCTTCAGGAGAAGCAACTGTAAAGAGAAGCAGTCAAGCAAATAATTGGCTAACATAGAAAAGATGGGAGACTTTTCAAACAGTCATCTCCATTAATCATCCTAAATACATAAAATCTACAAAATACCTGATATATGCAGTGACAAATGCTAATTTCTTACCCACTGTGCAAGTGTGAATATTAGTAGACCAGGTCTCAAATTCATTATCACATATAAGAAATCTCGTAAGTGTGCATGCTGACTTTGAAAGACTGGTTGTTTTGTGTACTTAAATGTTAATCCTTCTGTACATGTACTTAAGATCAGAAATAAAATTAAGAAGGCAATCATAAACTCTCAAATTTTGGCCCTAACATTTTTTTCCTAGATATAAAGCTTACAGTATTTTAGAAAGATTGTGATCTCCCCTTCAACTAACTTACAGTAGGTGCAGAGTAGTATAGCCAGATTTGTTGTGGATTCATGGGACATCTTAAATTTATTATGCAGCATAATTTCAAAAAATAATTAAGTGTCCATTCTCATTTTAATACTTTTATAATAGTTTAAGACTATAGAATTTGTTGGCACAAGACATTATAAATTTCTAGAGTTATTTTTTCCATTCAACTAGTAGTTAATCATTAATTCTTAATTACTTGTGCTCCCTATGCTTGACATAAATTTTATTTTTTATTATGAATTGCAGTTCCTGATGGCACAGTAAGAAAAAAATGCATAAAAGTGCATGCTTCAAGAAAGAATGGAATTTTATTAGTGTTCAAGATAAAATTTAGAAAATAGTAAGATGAAGTTAAAGCTTTTGAAAAAGATACAGGTATAAGACAACTCACCTTAATTATTGGATCTGTTCTAGTCTGCCACATAATACTTACAGGAAAATACCCAAGAGGTTGATGGGAAAATATGGTTTTTTTTACTAAAATATTCATGAATATTAAGAAAATTTAATAGGGCAATTTAATAGGGCAAAAGCCTTTGAGTGTATAAGTCACAAAACCTACATCTTAGACTATGCAGGATTGCTGAAACTTAACAATTTTTTCTTTCCTGGCTTGTGTCAATTAGTTTAAGCTTTTAAGTACTCAAACATCTAAATTTTTTTATTTTAAAACAAATCATTGCCTATCAGAACAGAAAAAGAGTTAATTTACTTTGAACAATCTTGTGTTGCTGTTAGATTTGAGATTTCATACCAGATCTAATAAAAATAGTTATAGTCTAAATATAAAGTTATTTTTTGTTGGTTATAACACAGAATCCTGTCCATGCTTTGGTGCTTTGATTTGGTGTCAGTTGTCCTTATCAATGAGGTGTTGGGATTTTTCTTGTTTATTCTTTATTCTTTGACCTTCTAAACCTACCACACACCCCTGGTTACAGTGAACGCTTCAATAAATGATGGCCTTTGAGCATACATCAATATTTTATTGCATATGAAAATTTGAAAAAATTGTTAGTCCATTAATACGTGGTGCATGTAGAATTAAAATCTATGAGACCTATGGATAGGTACTAATGAGATTTCTGTCTGAAGTATTAAGATTTTCTTAAGATGTTGTATTTTTGGCTAAATTCAAAGTATGTTTTTACTATGATCCAGCAACTGTTCTTATTTTCCATTATTTTTCTGATTGAAATGGCTGCTTTTTTCTGTTATCTTGGATATCAGAACTGGCACAGTGTTCTAGGGAAAATTGCTAGATAGAATTCTCTGGTGGATAATATATGAAGCACAGACTACTCCTTGTCTTTCAAGTATCTTTTTATATTGCTCAAATATTCCTTGGAAAACACAGAGATTATGCTTAGGTTATTAGAAATGTGGTGATGCTCACAAAGGCCTCACAAAACTAAGACTAGCTGCCATTTTTCACTGGTTAGTAAGAGTACCTAAAATAACTATCAATGACTTTTTTTTTTTTTTAAGGAATATCACCCTATTTAATCTCTTCATCATCATTATGTAGAAGGAAAGTGCACTAAAGGCAAGTCAGTGACTTGCCTGCAATACCAAGCCTTATTCCTGAATATTAGGAAAAGCATGGAATGCCAGGATTTGGAACTTAGGCCTTAGAAAAGTTAAGAAAATGTTAAGAAAAGAATAAGAGGAGTGGACCTAGGAGCAAAAGAAGAAAGATTTAATTTTAAAAAAATTATTTACAAAAGAACTGGAAACACTTCAGTGCACACTGACTATAAACATGAGTATAGAGAGGGAGAGCACCTATATAGGAATACAGTGATAAATCATCCAAATGAAAATATAGACTCTGACAACCTATTTATAGCTATGAATACTACTTTTAATATGGTCACTTTTTTATTTCAGTAATGAAATTGCATTTTTATAGGTCTGTGAAAGAAAATCTTCAAAGGATGTGCTGAAAGAAGTTGCTACAAATGCACTGTTATCTCTGTTAGCTGTCAGTAAAAATGCCCAGAAATGTGCTTTGGAAGGTGAGCATTTCAAAATCTATGTTAAATTACATATTAATCAAATGCTTGCAGACGTTTTACATATTATCTTAGATTGTATTTTTTTTTTCCAAAGCAGAAGACCTAGGTTTCAGTGGCAGGATTTTTTTCAGATTTTCACTAAGAAATCTTATTAATTATTAAAGTCTTCAGCTGCAGATGAAGTATTATGTTGTAGCCAGTTTAGAACTCTGTGTTGGAGTAAGAAGAGACCTGTTAGCTTTTTACCACTAATGGCATATTCATCCATTAGAAACTGGAGATTTTTCACTGGTAGCATCTTCCAATACTTTTGTAGGTGAAAGTATGTCCTGTGTTTTCAGTTCTGGCTGTATCTGGATAAGAGGAGACTTCTCAGATTTGTTTTTCCCTGACTATGTTTCTTTGGTCCCATTTTACAGTTTAAGTAGGACTTCCTTCCCTTCACAGTAGTAAACCAATTTCTAATCAAAGGCTTCTCGTGCCCTCTGGAACACAAGGGAAAGTGGTGAATTTGCATTTCTCATGTATCATGTGTTTTACACCTTTTGAGTTGTCCAAATGCACTTTGTCTTGGGTGCTTTCCTGTAACTTACATCTCTGGTTTTTCCACTTTGTAAACCTACGCTACCCTGAAATAGATAGCTTAGACAGAACTGCTCAGTCTGATCCGTATAGTGGTAGAAGAATGAACTTCAAGTCTTTCTGCTCTTTCCCAGTGTATTTTTTCTGTACTGAGCCCTTACTTCAGTCGGGGTTCTTCTTCTGTTGTTGACTTACTAGATCATCTAAATTCCCACTTCCTGTGAAGGCACTTCCACTGCAGGAAGTGCATCACTCTCTGCTAGAGCCAAGTCATCCTTGCTGTTGTGTAACACTGACCTTAGAAAAGAGGAAGAGGACTTCTGGGGTTCAAAGCATTGTTCTAAAGATACCTAGAGCTCTAGCATCACCTGTTCAGGTCTTATGGGCTACTTTAAGTTAAAAATGCAGTCCTGCACCACAAAAGGTACAAGCCCTTAGAGCAGTAGAGACTGACTGGAGAGCTGGAAAGAGCCTAGTAGGCAACAAGCTGCATGTGAGAAGATTAACAAGCATCCTATGCTGAACATAGGAACACAGCCATTAGATCAAGGGGAAAAGATTTTCTCCTCTACTTACCACGTTAGACTAAATCTAGACTAGTCTATCCAGTTTGGGCCCAGTACAACAAATATCAGGGAACTGGAGCAGGTTTGCCAGAGGGCCATCAGAGTGGTTGTGTTCACTTGTCATTAGAGAAGAATCTGAGGAAGCTGACTTATGTTCAACCTGAAGAACAAGAAGGTTTTGGGAGGACCTATGAGATTTTGAAGAAGTTGGAGACAGGTTTCTTACAGCAGTGCATGGTATAGGAGGATGAAAAGAATGGGCATAAATTGAAACATGAGAGTCAAACTGCCTGTAAATAAACATTTGCCCCTTGAAGTTAGTAAAGCAATGCTAGACATAGTGTGCTGTCTCTGTCTTTGGACATTTTCAAGACCTAGCAGGATAAAGCTGCAGGCAAACCTTTCCTGCTTAGAGCTTTGGAGGAGAAGGTTTAGTGTATGACCTCTGGAGGCCATCTCTTCTAACTTGAATTATCCCATTATCATGGAGTCATAGAATGCATTGGAAAGAGCCTTTAAAGGCCATCTAGCCAATCCCCGTACAATAATCAGGGAGAACTTCAACTCTGTGAGGTTACTCAGAGCTCTATTCAACCTGTTTCCAGGGGTGTATGCCATCCACCACCTCTCTGGACAATACAGTGTTCCAGTGTTTCACCATCCTCATGGTAAAAAAATTTTCTTCCTCATATCTAGTCTAAATTTGTCCTCTTCTAGTTTAAAACCATTACCCCTTGTCCTATTGCAACAGGCCCTGCTAAAGTTTGTCCCCATCTTTCTTAAGACCCTATTAAGTGGAACCAGGTCTTCCTGGAGCATTCTCTTCTCCGTGCTGAGCAATCACAACTCTCCAAGCCTATCTTCGTAGATGTGTTAGATCCCCCTCAGGATTATTGTGATCTGCCTCTGGACTCGCTCCAACAGGTCTTTCCTGTGCTGCTTTCCTGGTATCCTCTAGGTGTGACCATCTAACCAATTCTTCGTCCACCATCCAGTCCACCTGTCAATTATATTACTACAATTTGGAAGGATGTTGTAGAGGACCACATCAAAATCCTTACAGAAGTCCAGACAGATGATATCTGTAGCTCTTACTTTATCCACTCATGTAGTCACTCTGTCATCTTATAGTGACTTAAAGATGCTAAATCCAAAGAAAAGAGCCTAACTCAACATTTATTCCTTTAAGTCACCTAAACAGTTATTTTCCTTTGTCTCACCAGAGATGCAGCAAATCTGCTGTTGTTAGAGAAAGGTTGGGTAAATAAATGGATGGCCTAATCTCTTGAAGTTTCATGCTTCTAAGCAGCATCATTGAAGATATCCTGAAGCGTTATGAGTTATTATACTCTCCACCCAAATCATCTTTCCCTCTCAATCTTACCAGTCTTTCCCTGGGGCATTCCTCTCATGGGACTTTGTTACAAGAGGACTCAAATGTATTCTTGCTTCTTGAGAGCATTCAATTAGATGCACTTCATCTCAGAAACCGTTTGCTATTTCCTGATATCAAGAAGGTAATCACAAGATCATTGCCAGAAAGATACTTTGTTTTTTTATAAAACATTTTTGATTGTGAATGTAATTATAAATGTTACTGATTTTTGTCTTCCAGCTGACCTGATAGACAGCTGCATAGAAAACATGAAGCACATTCATGCACAGCTGAATTTGGATTCCCTAAAGCCTGGGAAAGCTCAGAGAAAAAAGGTATATATGAAAAACAGAACACTGGTAGGATAAGGCACTTCCCAAGATACTGCTTATATGTATCAAAGAAGAGACAAAGTAAATGACAGCTTGTAGTGGATCCAGATACTGGAGTTTCTATAAGATTCAATGATTTTAGAGCTTTTGTGAACTTAATTATTTCACATACTCTTCCATCCAGATGTCTCACTAAGTCTCAACTACCTTTTCCAACATAGAGATGAACTGCTACTTCAGGAACATCAGGCAGAAAATCACATTGGTTCATACTTTGCAGCTGCTCAGTCTTGGGTATTCACTGGACAAAGCCCCTAGGCATGTCCTGGTGTTTTTTTCCATGCATCTCTCTGGTCCCCAGGATCTTCTCCCATTTGCCACATTGTGCATCCAGCCAGGATCTTCACGTTCTTCTTTTTGGGCCCATTTCTTTCTGTCAGGGACCATCTCTTTTCAGGAATCCTTTTTTCCACTAACTTTTCTTTCCAGAACTCCTAGTTTCTGTTTGCCTAAACTCAATAGTCTACATGTGAAGTACAACACATGATCGGCCTCTGAATTACTGGTTTTGTCTCATATCTTTTCATTAATTGGAGGATTCAGGACTTCCCACTTTCAGTCCAGGTTATCAGAATTAGTCCTTCCTGGCTGAAAGCAACAAATAGCAGGCTGATCGAGAGTTCAAAATTCACTTTCAGACATCCACTCACATACACATCTCATCATTTTGTAATCTGTTGTGCTTGTAATTTATGATATTTATCTTTCTAGCAATATCAGGGTATTGTTTTCAAACTTAGTTAGACTTTCAGTCTTGACTTTATGGCCCTATCTAATCCAGCTAATTGTTTCCACAATATTTTTCAGTTTTCTTAAGTTGTTTTTTTCAGTGCCTTTCAACCAGTGCTACCTATTTTGTTTTTGTCTGTTCCTGTATCAGTCAGTCTCCCTCCCATTCCAGATTTAGTTCCATTCTACTTATGCATGTAAATCAAGGCTTTTTTAGTCTCCTATTATCTGGCTTTTAGTTTTTTGCTTTTTTTTTTTATCTTCTCCTTCAAACTTGGTCTGGACATCTCAGTTTCTTGTCATGAGACTCAATTCTCCCTGGTTTTTTAACTTCTTGTCAGTTTTGGTTTTTTTAACCTCATACTTGTGGTTCTTCCACTGCCTGCATTCCCGGTAGCTTCTCTCCATTAACTGTTTATTTATTTAGCCTTTTTTTTTCCCAACCTCCCTTCCAGTTCTTCCAGACTCTCATGTCACCCAACTCTTCTTTACCACATTTAGATATAAATTATGTCTTACCATCATGCAACTGTTTTGTAAGATTTTTGTTGCAATCTGCTTGTTCTCTGCCACTTTCATCTAAGAGAATTAATAAAATACAGGCAGTAACCTCTGCTGTCAAGTTTGATATCTTGTCCACTCCCACATAAAGCAGAAATTACAGAAAGCACCTTCTTGTAGGGTATTTCTGCGTTGCTTCAGCTAAATAGTATTTTCCCCTGAGGTTTTGATACAGACATTAGCCTTGATTTGTGAGAGTATGGAACTGTGTTTTATAACAATGAACTCTTAAAAAAATTTGAGGTTGACCCTGACATTTGAAGGCTATCATATTTTTTCTTGAGATCTCCTAAACACATTCATTTTCCCTTTTCAAGTGTTGGAGGCTGAAAGGTGTCCTGCCCCAGATATGTCCTGTAAAGTTGAAGTCAGCTGCTTCTTTGTAGTTTTTGGGTTGAGGAGAAATTAAAAACTTGGAAGAAATTGGAGGAAAGGAGCCTCTGAGAAAGTTCAGAAAACCTGTTCTTATTTAATTGAAAATTCTTTGTAAGATTTGCAAAAGACTTTGTGGCAGATTTCCCTGCTGAGCTGGGACTGCAGGTTGCTGCATCATATCTAAGTGTGCTGTTCATCATATGAGGTACGTAATGCAGTTTAATGTGGGGGACACTGAGACATTTCTCTCATGGAGATTTAGCTGATGATTCACAGAATTGCCCCTTAGCCCACTTCAGGACACAGCTCTCAAAGGAAAGTCATGATAGCTTCTTTTCTCTTTTCCTCTTTCTGACTCTTAGTTATTGGGAAAAATGTGTTTGACCTAGCTTCGTTCTCAGGTCAACTGAGGTGTTTTACTTGATATTCCTTTTCTTTCCCAGTAATTAGTGTGATGCTAATAAAGAGCATGAAAAATATTTGCAAGTAGCCAAGCTTTCAAAAAATCTCATCAATATATTATCGTAGTTAAAAAGGAAGATATTCTAAATTAAATAAATACAGACAGTGCTATCAATGCAATACCTAACTTTTTCAGCCTCCTAGAAGTTTGTACAATAAATATGAGTTGTATGTTATGGCATTATGTTATGGCTACTTTACTTATTAACTAAATTAATACATACCTTTCAATTCCTTGAAAGAATTCTTATTTGGTCTTAAGAGTCTTATCTTAGAGTTAGCATTTTATTTGGCTGAAAGTGAGACAGACCAGTTATAAAATGTATTTGTAATAATGACTTGTAGATTTCTTCCTGATCTACTACACCTGGCTTTTCATTAACCTTTTTGCAATAGAGTGTTACTTCATCTTTAAATGTCATCAAATATATTATTTATGATATATAAGCACATTGTGATTTATAAGCATGCATTGTTTCTTCACTTTGAGATTAAGTATGAATCCTATTTTACATTTTTGTTACTTTATGCTTGATAAGACAGAAGTAGTATCCTGTGGTGAACAAGCTGGTTGGAATTGGGTAATCTTTCAGAAGTGGTTTAGTGTGTCACTCTTATAGGAGTTAGGTCAACTGTCAGTGCCCTGTAGTGTCACAGCTCTGTCATGAAGATAGATTTTTGGTTCACTTGTAACTTGAATCTCAGTGTAGCACCTCACTGTTCAAAGGTCTGTATTTATTTTTGTAATATTCTTGTTGGGTTGGAAGTTATTTATAGCTTCTGTATTTATAGTTAAGGATAGGAAATAAAGGTCCTGGGGGTATAAGGGTGGGTTGTCCTGACCAGCTATAGAGATCACAGAATATTCTGAGTTGGAAGGGTCTCCCAATGATCGTCAAATCCAGTTCTTAAGTGATTAGTCTATATAGAGGTCAAACCCACAACCTTGACGTTATTAGCACCATGCTCCAACTGAGCTCATCTCAGGGTCTGAAAGACAGAGCTAATTTAACCTTGTTTTTATCCAAGGAAGAAAAATAAATGCTTCTAGGGAATGATTCATTTGACTTGTTTTAGATGTGTGCTTTAGGATGGAACAAATACTCAGAAAGTTCCCACCTGTTCTTTATTAGTTGTAAGAGAAATGGAGCTCAACATTACAAATATCTGCATTTGGTCGTTGGTGCCCCTAGAAATAGTATCTGTGGGTTATACAGAGAGATAAGGATAATAAGTTACTTGTTACAAATGTCTTTAGTAAACATGCTCGAAGCTAGCTGAGATGAATTTTACCTGAAATCAGAAAAAAACTGCTGAACAGATGTGACCCAAATGTTGATGCTTTAGATCTGCACTTCTTTTGAAATATCTTTCCTCCTTGTAATTCATTCTGGTCTTACATTGATGATCTTCAATTATTTTTCTCTGGATAGGAGGATAACCTTATCAAGGAGTTAAGATATTCTATGCAGCTACTTAGAAACTGCCTCTTTCAAAATGAAGAATGCAAAGTAAGTATTCTTATAGTAAAGTAATATGAGCACATTTAGTTACTGAATGAAGATAATTTTTTTTTCTATTTGAAGTTATTTTCAAGCTGGCTAAATTTAAGTGTGATATTAATGGCAAGAAATACTTCATATTTCGTTATTATTCCCACTTCCTAAGAATATTTCATACATCTATTAGGAACTTAGTGTTCTTATGGCGATATCATCTCCCAGTGGTTTCAGATGGTTATCTTTTATGTCCGCTTCTGCTTTGACTAAGTCAATAATTCTAATTTTCAAAGCATATAACATAAGAAATGTGTCTCTGTGTGCCTTTCTGGTGGCCCCACACTTTTCTCTATATCCCGTTTTCATCTTAGAAAGTTGTTTTGTCTCTTTACTTCTTTTACCTTTCTGAAAGACAGGAAGACCCCAAAACCACTGCAATCAAACAAGCAAAACCAAATAAAACCCAAACTCTAAATAATAATTTGCTATTTATTTTTCTTTATCTGAGTTAAGTTGTACTAATCCTCTGAAACACAATTTTGTTTTCATATCTGTTTTTTATAAAATAATTTTTCTTGCTCACAATCTTGAATGTCTTCTTTTCATTTTATTCTTGTCTTTTTCTCTGCTCTTTTCAATTTCTTTTCAACTTCCATTCTACCTACCTGTTTTTTTCCCATGGGGAAAATACTACATTGTTTGTTTTCACTTTTTCCTGTGTTCTTTCTTTCTGATCACTGCTTTTCCTTTTTCTTATTGCTGATACCATTCACACATTTATTTCCACTTTAACAGTTTAATTTTTCTTGGCATTGTTTTACTTGTGCTATATATACAATTTGGGCTACTTTTAGCAAATGCTTTGGTGGAACATCAAGATTTCCTGACTTTCCAGGAGTACCCCTTTTCCAGGGCATGTGTTAACATCCCTTTTGTACGCAGAAGACTTAGGGGTGAATAAACCATCTGATTATCCCTGAAGTCCCCATAACTTGGTTGTGCCATAATCTCGGTTAAGATTATTGGAGAATGTTTTTCTTGTTTTGACCAGGATCTGCAGAAAGAATTGCTTGGAGGATTGAAGGAGGTTGCTGTTGATTACTGAAAATTTCTATCATTTGCTCTGTATACAACTGCACTCCTGTATTTCCATGCTTTTTGAGTTCAAATAATTACTTTAGAAGGAGTTGAATAAAACTTGAGAGAGCTCTCAAAGAACATTTGGAATTAATAAATCTTTACTTTTGCATCTCTTTCAGTAATTAAGAAATATGCTGTTTTTTGACAGGCATAGAGTTAAATTCATTGGTGGTTGAAATTATGATGCCAGTTCTCCAGCTCTTTAAACCATAAGACAAAACATTAGATAAAAATATGGTTTTCTCATTCTGTATTTCATTTTCAAAGGATTGATAGCATTTGAAATTCTTCCTCATGTTGTTGTAGATGGCAGCACTCAAAGCTCATCTTGTTCCTGTTCTGCATTCTCTGTGGCCGTGGTTTTTAGCTGATGATTCCTCGATGCAAATAGCTCTGCATTTGCTTTGTGTCTACACTGCAAACTATCCTGAAGGTATGAAGATCACTCTGTGGTGGAATACATCAAAATATTTTACCAGAATAATTAAGACAGAAAAGGATAATAAAGGGAAAAGAATGTTTATTGCTACCGTAGGAGGAAAGTGTAAAAGCACTGGTCCATCAAAGTATATCAAGAGTTTTGATTTTAATACATTCAAGACGTTTTTTCAGATCTGGTTTCAAGCTGTTGGATTTAGCAAGAGTGCAATAGTACTAAAGGATTAAATTGCATTTAATTCAAACCATTATGTTTGAAGGTTATGCTGAATGTCCTGCCAAGTAGTATATTACAGTAGTATTATTCTAGGAATTCTTTAGTAGAGAGCAGTATATCAGTACTTTATATGGGTTGTACTTCAGTCCTTACTGTGAGAACATTCTGGTTTTGAAATTGTCAAAACAAATTCAATATTGTATTAAACTTCTTCAGTTTATGCCTTGGACTAAGTACCTTGTATATTTTTCATAAGGAATCTCTGTTTCATTTGAGCAAAACTTTTTTTTTCACATTGATAATTATCCCCACTTCTAGAAGTCTGAACTTTTTCTAGTATGGATTTTTCTCTTTCCAAATACTTGTTATTTAGATTTAGAAAATCATGGATAATGATTTGCAAGTAGCTTGACGAGACACAAAAGTGTCTGTTCCTTTTTCCCTGTCAAGATACCATAAAAGAGTTAACATGGTTAAAATACAACACTTTTTTAAAGTTAATGTCTCCAGACCTTAAATGAGTTTGCAATGGCTTTTTTTTGTAAAGAACTTTTTTTAATATGGGTGAAAGAAAGACGTGTATTAGTCAGCTGCAGAGTATAAAATAAAAATGTAGTGTCCTGTCCATGTGCAAGAAATCAAGCTGAAGTGACTGTAGGCTGCATTTTTAATTTCCTTGCTGATAAGAGCAAGTGCTCTCTGATCAATCATGGTTTTTCTTTCTGTTCAGAATCGCTGGCTTATGAGGTGTCCCAAATTTACTTACTCTGAACTGGTTAACCACTCCTCCTCAGTGTAGTCAGAGAAATGCATGTAAATGTTTGTTACAGTTAAACATTGTCTCATTTTTGTTTACTTTTGCCATGTAAGAGATTAACTGTTGTTGCTAATGGCCAATGCCACTAAAAAAAAGACATATATCTATATTTGTGCAGAAGGCATTTATCTATCTTAGGTTGGTAACATAGCTGTTCCCTGCTATTGTATTAATTCAAACGTGAAGCTCTTTAGCATAGGATTGTACATTCTTCTGTTGTGTATGACAGCTGCAGACAGCACTTATATTTCTCAGAAAAATATTCTAAGAAACTTGTATTAATCCTTTCAAATTATACAGAGACCTCTTTTTCTGAACCAGTTTTAGAGAATCCCTTCAGATTCAACTGCCAAATAATTGTATAATTAGATATATGTTCCGGTTTTTAAGGAGACTTTCTGTGATGAAGCAGTGGCTTCTATTTAGCAGCAGAATCGCCTCTTACATTCTAGAACAATAGAACAGTAGATGCCTATTCCAGTTAAGTGCCACATTCAGACACATTTCTATTCAAAGCATATCTGATTGACTTCATTGGGGTTCAAAGAAAAGATACCTAACAAATCCTTTGAAAAGTTCCATCTCGGCGTTTGAGCCATTGCACTGTTCTTTCTATAGATTTTTCTTTTAATACATGTCTGCATTTCTAATATGATAAATGTCTCATTGCTTTAAGGTTGTGCTTCGCTTTGTTGGGCCAGTGGTGGACAATCATCACTTCCATCTGTACGAAGTGCAGCTGGTAATTCATTAATGCATTACATCTTGAAATTGGCTTCCCATGTGTCAAATGATAACAGCCCAGTTCAGCAGGTGGTCTTTTGTCTAATATCTAACCTTGCTCTGTCTCATGACTGTAAAGGCATTATTCAGAAGGTAAGTAAATGATAACCTGTATTTTAGCAATGGATGCAGTTTCCTTTTTAATAAACCCTCATATTTTAAGATGGAGTGTCCTGTGATCGTATATAAACTTGTCTGTGGGAATCAAATCCATTGTGTCTTCTCAGTTAGTTGCGTTACTGTTCACTAAGAGCAGAATGTAGTTCAGTTGTATTCATAGTCTGGACAATTTTTGCTAGAACTTTTTGTAACCTCTCTGTTTCAGTTGATTGTAACATTTTTAATACCCATATGTATTGATAGTAATCACTAGTGGATCATGAAAGTGAGTATGCTATAGAACAAACTGCAGATGAATGAACACAAAATTAAACATTGTGTAAATCATTAGATATACTGTGGGAAACATAACCTTTGCAAAAGTTTTAGGAAAAAGCAGTGATTAGATATTAGATAAAAATCTAATCTTATTAGACAAATGTATCGAATATCTTTTCCTTTTTATATTTTTTTATATAGAACGATCCTTACTATATTTTATCAAATGTGCTTTGAAAAATTAGTTTCCCGTAAACTGTGATCATTTAAATAAATTCAAACCTTTAGAAAAGAAAACAGACCATATAGAAAGTCAGCTGTAGTAGTGATGTGATGCGATGATCTAATGCAACAGAAATTATAAAAAGTGTGTTTGTTTCTTTTAGAGTAATTTATTAATTGAAAAAATTTCTTTTGATCTCCATTAACAATGTTCTGTTCTTGGACCTAATTACGTGTCAGAAATACAGGGGGAAGTAGATCTTTTTGTGATACTAATTATGTAAAGCATGGTAATACGTTACAAAGTGGCTAGTACTCAAACTTTCGATAGAAACAGAGTTTGAGATCTCTTCTGTAGTAGCTGTTATATTCTGTGAATTTTATGAGTTTTTGCTTTTAGACTTCAAAGTTTCACTCTAGTATGCTTCTCTCTCTTGGGCTCTGCTTTCATAAGTGTAAGCAATGCTGAATAATCAATTCCCTCTGTGAAAATTAAATTACCAATATTATATTCACATGAAGAAAACCACAATGAGTTTGTATGCTGGGTTGCTTGCTTTCAACTAGGTGCTTGTATATGTTGTCAAGATTCAGTGAGGCTGGGAATATTTAGTCAAGGAATTTTTCATTAGAGAAATTTATGTTAGAACACCTCCCTCTTGCAACAGGGGAATAGATTTTCGTCTTTACTCAGAATCTCCTTAAACTGGAGGCAAACCCTGAGATAGCGTTTGTAATATCACTGCACAGTACTTTCTCTTCAAAGCTTACAAAAATTCATTTGGCTGTCAGTGAAAGGAGGAGTGGTGCTGTAGGTTCTTATGAGTCACTTCCAACTCAAGACATTCTATGATAACTTTAACATTTGATAATAGCATGCGATAATAAGTGAGGAATCAAGAGTACATTATCAAAGTAGTGCATTGATTCCACTTCAAATGTTGCTAGCTTATTTTTGGGTAGAAACACTGAGTGCAAAGCGAAAAGCTTATGTGGTGGTGGGAATTAGCCTCTAAAGAAATGTATGGTATTGGATCAACTTTTATGTATCTACACTGCATAAATTATTGTGGACAGAAATGTATGTTAGCATATTAACTTTTTAACCATGCAATAATTCTTCTTCATATATAATTTCTTTCATATGTAATTTTTTTCAAAAATCTTTGACTAATAATGGGTTACTATAAATTCTAAATACCCTTTTTCTTCCTTCTAACAGAGTAACTTCCTGCAGAACTTTTTATCTCTTTCATTGCCAAAAGGAAGTAATAAAAATTCCAGTAATGTGTCTACTCTCTGGCTAAAGCTGCTACTGAACATATCTTTTGGAGAAGATGGACAACAGATGGTCATGAAGATAAATGGGTTTTTAGACCAGATCATTGAAATGTGTAAATACAAGCACAAGAGCAGCCAACATCTGGCACTTCTTATTCTACATAATGTATGTTTTAATCCAGCTAATAAACCAAAGATATTAGGTAATGGTAAGTATCTGAAGGGTCTGCAAACTTTTGTTCTCTGAGAATATCATGACTTCCAGAAGGCTATATTTTCATGGCAATTTGGGTTACTGACCAAGAACTCCATGTTGTATTTTAGGAGAGCATTTCTATAAAAATTAATTTTTTAGAAGTAATTACAGAATATGTATTTTGGCAGAGAGACAATTACAGTAATACATAATATTAGGAAAAGCAAATTTTTCTAGAAAGAAAATCAAGATTAATTGTTAGGCACATCATTTGGATAAAATAACACATTATGAATGAAAAGATTTTTGCAGTTATTTCAAATAGCTAGTTTTTCAGGGAGGATTGAAGGATTCTTTGTGTCAGTCAGTTTGAAATAACTGAACTTCCTATCTTTCCATTGGACAAAACTTTCTTAGTTTGTGCAAATCATGAATGTTGAGACAAACAATTTTATGTCCTATCATGTACAGAAAATGTTTATGATAATGATAAAGTTATGTCATGGCATATATAGTTAATGTAACAATGTGTTCAGAACTTTTTCCTTGGTTGTTTGTGTAACGTGTGTTTCTCTCATTTAATTGCAGAGAGAATGCTTCTGTCTTTAAGTTCTCAGCAGGTTTTCCATAGTGTCCATGCTTTTTATTTTTCCTAAGATGTGGATTTACTGCCTTAATTAAATATACATTATTCAGTTACATAATCTATGATTTTTTGTTGTGAAGTGAACAACCAAAGTTGAAAAGTTTGGCTTCAGAGCAATGCTAGAAAATTAAGGCACCTAGAGTGGGGTGGCAAATATTTCTCATTGGTTGCAAATCATCTGCATAATAAGTATGAAGGGAAATAGAAACATCATAATATCCATCCTGATGTGGCTTTAATTGTGGCTACTGGGAGTTATAAAACAGTTTCACAGCTTACTCAGTCCCTAAGCATAGCTGATAGCTATACATAATGTTCATGTTTTATTGCTGGTGGCTTAACTTTTCAGCATTACTTGGTTTTGTTTTGCTGTATTTTTTTAACACTTCTTTCAATGTACTGTGCTGATTTTATGAGGATATTGAAATTTAATCGATAATAAAGTTTCTGTAATTCCTCTGCCATACCAGTACTTGTCATAAAAATGAGTATACTCCAAGCATCAATCTACTGAGGCGTGTAAATATATTTACATTGCTCTTGATTATATTTTCTAGATGCATTTTGTTTCATTTTTTTATTTGTCTCATTAGATCAAGCCATTGCAGTGCTCTCTGCCTGTTTGGAAAGTAACAGTCCTGCTGTTCAGAGAATAGGAGCAGCTTCACTTTGGGCTTTGCTTCACAACTATCAGAAGGTTAGTATTTGAGAAATCTGTGAAAAAACTATAATGTTACATTTTTTGCTGTAAACAATACAGTAATCTCTGATGAAATAATAATAAATTTTACAATAGTAATTGTGTTTTATTTTAAATGCATAGCTGCTGATGCTGGGAGATAGACAACATGGTATAGAAGCAGCTTGTCCTTAGTAATTTCTGACTACTGACATAAATGCAGTCTATATGATGATACAGTCATGTTAATTCTAAAAATTCCTGCATCTCATGCTCTGATGAATTACTGTAATTTTTTAAACTTTGCTGTTAAGGTGTGATCAGGCGGGCAAGAAAGCTCATTGTGTTTTGTGTGTTTGTGTTTGCTGCAGGCAAAAGTGACTTTGAAGAATCCATCCATAAGGAGAAGAATAGATGAGGCTTATTCTTTAGTGAAGAAAAGTAGGTCTTCTACCTAATGCCAATTCTTACTTTTACCATCATTAAAGCATTTCAGTTTATATCATGACAGTAAATTTTTGTTGTGCTACAAGTTTTTGAAAGGCTACTTTTGTCCATAACATGACAATTAGTAGTGTGGCTTATTGTTAGGCATCTTATAAATACAGATGGAGAAAAATGCCTTAGGTAAAGACCTTAGGTAATTTCCAAGGTTAGTTTTGAAGCATAGATCTGATCATGCTTGCAATAAAAATCCTTGTCGTGGTACAGTTCTGTGAATCTTTAAATCTTAAATTTAGCAACAAGAAAAATTGCTTTTTTAGCATGGACTTTGCCTAACTGTGCTCAGCCTTAGAGTGTTGAGCCACATAGAGAAGGGATCAGAAGAGAGCATTGTTCCCACATTAAAATACTGTGGCATGGGTTAGTGATATTTTGAAAGCTTGACATTTTTGTTCAAGTAACTGAACATAACTCTTATTTGAATGGCTTCAATGCAATAGATTGAGCTGAAGAGCATTCAATATTAAAGGTGTTCAAACACTGGTCTGTGGCTGGAGCTTAAGTAGCTAATAATGGGTTTTTTGGTTTAGTCACATCAAGTTAGTCTAATCTTGAAAGGACATGATAATGTCTCATTTTTAAGCTAATGAGCTTTCCTAGTTATTTAAATTGTTCTATGGATGTACTAAAATAGATTTATTAAGGGCCTTATAATACCAGGTTTCCATAGCATTTGCATGACAGATTTGCCACAAACTTTCTGACTCCATTGACCATTATTGATATCCTAATAAGGAGATATATTTTTGATAAACATGTCATGATGATTTTTCCTGTGCTGTCTTCCAAATTACTTCATTTTGTGAAAGTACTGTTGTTTCAAACTCAGCCTTTACTAAATCAATCCTTAAACATAACAGTACAACAGTTCATATACTGAACATATATTAATGTGTGGGCTTGAGTAGTATCCAGCAAGGTTTGGGACTTCCGGATGCTTTAGGCATCTACACTGTTGGGTTATATTTTTTTTAAAAAAGCTAAGCAGCTAATAGTTGTTATAAAGTTTTTTATTGTAGAAGCACATCAAAATTTCAAAGGCAAAAACAAAGCAAAGCAATAACAAAAGTACATGGCATAAAAGCAAGTGGCAAAAGCAATGGCATAAAGCAGTTGCAAAATGCAGGTGGCAAAATGCAACGGCATAAAGCCATGGCATAGAGCACCAGCTCTCCCTCATGCATGTTCTTTTATAGAAACATACAAGCAAGCTAAGATGCAAACTTTGACCACTACATCTTAACCTATTAGAATTCTAGTTTCTTAGCATGCCAGGCTATGTATAAACTACATACACGGCCTATTTTGTTCTAACTGAAAAATGTAAGCAATATTCTTAACTTTAATGTCTGAAGCTAGGTTCTTGGAGCCTCTAGCTCCAAGAAAACACTAGCATGTTTTTCAACCTTCACTAGAACATATACTACTTCTCAGTCATCTAAGACCTTTTACTTACTAAAAACACTTAAAACTTATTTCATTTACTTACTTACTTACTCACTCCATCTATTCACTTACACATACCATTTGCTTACTCACTTGTTCCCTCATGTTACAACCTAAATCTTCACCTCTGCCTTATGTGTAAAAGGCTTAACATACTTCAATCCCTGCACTCTGATCTCTCTCTGAAGGATTCAGAGAAACTCCTAAATTACTGACTCCAACATTAATAGATATATGTTTGTATTGTTCCTTTTAGTAGAACTGCCATTGATCAGAGACTTTTCAAAATACCATGTTGAATCAACAAGGTAGAAATATGTACCTTTTAAAGACTTGATAACACTAATCCCCATTTATTTATGTACTGCTATAGAACATGAAGTCCCAGACTGAACTATTAATTTTAATTCAATAAACATTTACATATCAAAATAAAGAGTATAAAAGATTTTATGCACCTGTCATTGTTACAGTTTACAGTTGTGTAATATGTCATCAATATTGTCACTAAAATATTCCTGCATTAAGGATCTCAACTAGTCTGCGCTTGTAAAGCTTTGATCACTTAACAGTGATTATTAGGCTAAAATGCTAGATTGATATTCTGACTACACATGGGGAAATTTTTCAACATGGCTATTGTTATTTTACATTTCCTTTTTTGTCATACCCAAGGAAAAAACCAAAACAGGCTTTGCAACATAAAGTATTAGTATTTGATTTGCTCCTCATTGATACAGAGGTTAAGGTCATAAAGCAGCATGAATTCTTGCAAGGCATTTCATGCAATCTTTGGAAAAGTAATTTTATATTAAGAATCAACTAGAAATTCAAATCTTGGTGTTTTTTTCCTTTCAGGTTCTCCACAGCCAGAAGAAAATGAACTGCATGCTTACCATATAAAATGCTTAGAGAGTATAGTGCAGCTTCTTGATTGTTAATGGTCACTGTTAATGATTGCTAATCAGTCGACTTCTCATGTTGAAATTGGACAGTTTGTTCAATGAGAGCCTGAAATTTGAAGAAAGCACTTCTGATTCACAGATCTGTAGCAGCAGCATATCTACTGTGGAAGAAATTTATGCAGCCTTTGAGGAGGGAGTTCATCACTTTGAACCAAAGAAACTGGACTGTATCTGGTTCAAACTGTTTGTACTATAATCCCAATGGGAAATTACAACTATACTACTATGTAAAGTATGTACACAGAAGAAGGACTGTACAGGAGAAAAGATTTGAGAAATGAGTAATTTCCTTAAATTATGCATTGAAATTGTTACTGTAAAGTATTAGAATTTCTGGTTTGGATTGTTCTTAATAAAGGGTTTTGTAACTGAGATCAGCATTTACTGTGAGTGAAGCGGAATTTTTAAGATTGCAGGAGTGCACAGTGTATGCTCAGATTCAAAACCTGAAAATGTTAATTGTGGTGTCTTACGCATATTAGATATAGAACAGCAAGGTATGTGTTGTAGTTTTGAAGAAGGTTTCAGTTCAAATTGCTGCGTGTTTTTTAAGATGCTAACAATTGAAAAAGAGCTCTCAGTTGCTGATATTAGAGGTGACAGTTATGTTAATGTAGCGGTTTATTCAGGATATGAGGTGTGTGCATCCATTTTAGTTACATTACCACAACGTAGAAAATATTTTGAGTAGAAATCTTTTGGTTTCTAAAGACTTTGAATCTTTTGCTTGGGGCAAATTCCACCCCCACCCCCCCATTTATCTAGGCCTGTGTTGCCTTTCAAGTGCTACTATGTAACTATTCTTCTAAGCTTTTCAGTATTCTATGCTGAAAGAGTTTGAGAGAAAAATGCGTTGGTGTCCGAGCACAACAGTTTTTCTGGCCATGCTTCTGGAGTATCTAACAGGGTGTTTTAATTTCCCTCAACACATGAAGCTTTTATTTTATGTCAGTCAGAAAGAAGTAAGCTAATTCAAAGCAAAACCTGAATAACATCTCTAAGAATTATATCAAGGCCATGTCTACCTGTAATTAGTCTTTTCTTCTTAACCAGGTGATGAAAGTATTTTCTGCTGACAGAGGGGAATTTGGTTTATTTGTTTAGCAGTGCATGTAAATTATGTGTGATATAATTCAGCTGACCATAAGTGTGATGCTTATGATTGGGTTAAGTCATTACTAGAAATGTAGTTATTGCTTGGGTTAAATCATTACTCGAAATGTAATTATTGGCTGATCTCCCAGCCCTCTTACCAAACAGAGCAAGGATGGACCACCGAAACTTGATTCTTTTCCACTTACTATGTTGTGTAATTACTGTATTTTGCAAAGCAGTTGTTAAATGCTGTCATGCTCATCCCATGGTAATTATTGCAAATGCTCAGTTGCAGGGCAGGAGACAGCTCTGCAAGTCAGCATTTGCTGACTGGGCTTGGTGCAGTGTGAGGTCCCTTCCCCTCAGACTACCAAGTGCTGAGTCTCTTCAGAGACTTATGTTTCAGCATACTCACCCCAATGATCTTTCTCATAAATCAGTCACTAAGTCAAAATACAGATTGTTTGCCATTTTTTTCTGTTTCAGAAAGACAAAAAATGAAAGCACTTAATGCTGAATGAATTCTAATGGAAGTAACCACTACTGCAAGGATGGCAAGAGCTTGTTCAAAGCATAAGAATTACACATGGATCTCAGGAGGGGAATGAGGGCTGCAGTTGCATGACTTCATGAAGTGCAAGTACAATATAATAAGGCCATAGAAGATCTGGATGCTTGTTTTCTATTAAACATTTCTATTCTACTGAGCTGTGCTTGTTCTTGAAGAAACTATTCATATTGAATAATCCGGGAAAATTGCTAATACATTTGTTGTTACTGTAAGCCTTAGTGCTGTGTTTATCCCAAAATGAGCTATTTTCTCAGTATCCTGCAACAATTTACAGTTGTGGGAAGCAATTGTAGCAGTGTCATAACTAAATGTTTATGTTTGGTATTGCTATTCTGGAAAATCAAAACATTTTTTTTAACTCTAAGGGCTAACAACTATATTCACATTGTGAATAAGCTTTCCTCCTTCAAGAGGGCTTTATGTATTTATTTAAAGGACAGCACTTCCTTCCATCACATTTTTTCTTAAAGACTGGGGACATAGAGTGGCTGCATCCTGCCTTCCTGCATGTTAACAAAGTGAGTTATAAAACGTGAACAACCCCATATTTCCTGTTCACTGGCACTTAGACTACCATAAATAGCCTCACAATAACCTTTAGTCTTAATAGCTTTCACGAAAAAAAAGATTTACATATTTAAACTTCATTCACAGTTAATTTCCAAATTTTGGAGATCTATCTGTCTTGAAGGATGGTATATTTGTCATATTTGTATTTTCAAAGAAAATTAAACCCTAAAATACCTTCCAATTCTAAGAGCTGTAAAATAATTTTTTACCTTACAGAGGAAAGTGCAATTAAAGTAGAGATGGATTTCCTGAATAAGCTACAGAATTTAAAAGGTAATATTCAACTTTCATCTAGTTTCCCTAATAAAAGGCACAGCCATGCAAGCTAGGAGTCTCTTGAAAATCCTTATCCAGGAAAATTCAATTACCATTTGCACTAACTGCAGATATATCAAGCTCTTACTTGGTTGCTTTATCTTTTATGATAAGCTTGTAATCAAGAAAGAAGTTATTAAATTCAAAAGAGGTAAGTGCATAAAATCCACTAAAAATGAGGCTTTCAGATTCTTTTTTAAGATGTATGTGTCATCTGGTGCATGTTCAAAACTTTCACAGAAATAATTTTCACTTAAGTGGTATAAAATTGTAGATTAAGCTTAAATAATTTCGTTTTGATTGTGTGTGTTCATGCAAATAGAGACATTTAGTCATGACTTACTGATGAAGTTTTCAAACCTTTGAGTAATAGGTTTTCAAGCCTACTTGAAAATCCCCAGGAAAAATACTTCATTTTTCATATTTTTTGCTCTTCCAGCAATTTGGATTTATAGATTCTCCTCACTCAGCAACTACACATCCCTGGATGATGTTTTTCATTGATTCCCCTCCATACCAAACTTGCAAATTACAGCAATTACAGGCTTGTGGCAGCAGTTCTGGCCAGACTAGGGAGGGGAGTTTTCTATACTGAGACTTCAGTCCAGCGTTTTTTAAGGATTTCCCTTCACCGTAAAGTAGAAGCCGCTGTGACAGCTTCTCAAATCTGTTTTTCCTTCAGAGAAATGTTTTAATGTCTTCTAGGGGAGAAAAAAAATGGTTAGCAGCCACGCAACAATTGCTGTCCATGGGGAGTTTGGGGGCACTCCACAGTTCACTTGAGGTTTCTTCTGGTTGAGCAAACCAAGTGATTCCTTCAGCTCTCTCCAGGATGTCTCCTAAAATAATAATTTACAGCTCCACTGCTGAGATAGCAGTCATGCTGCCATTGCTTTAGGATAGAGAAGGAGTTGTGGTAAATATAATTTCACAACACTGCGGTTCTTGTAGGCTTCTCTCTTGGCTCCTGGGCTGCACCGTGAAAAACATTACCTCATCATCATCTTTTTGTGATTACCTAACCTCATTCAGGAATCGTGTGACCTCTGAGCATTCCTAAGACCTGGTTAGTCTCCCTGTGTTGTAACCCATAAGGGTTTGACCCCAAGGTTGAGGGTCAGTGTGTGCCCTCTGGCCGCAGTTCCAGCTATTCTTGGGCACATCTTATTTTTATAACTTGTATTTCAGGCACTGAACATTAGCACTAGGGGTTTTACAATTAAGTTTGGTATTCAGGGTATGTTACCCTCCACTCTTCCAATCCTATCTAAGCCACCACCTTTTCCAAAAAAAAAAGAAAAAGGAAATACTGGTTGCATTTTCACTGGAAGAGGAGAATTCTTACAGCACCTGCTTTCACGCATCCAAAATGGAGTGTCTGTGTTGAATTAACAGCAAACCTACAGTCTTAGGTTCACAAATGTCCCCATTCCTCATAAACAAAACACACGGACCTGCTTTGAATGGTCAAGCTGGATGTTATGTCATCATTCCAGCTTCTTGATTGCTTGCCAACAAGCCTATAATATAAATTTGTATGGTTTTAGATCCCAGTCCTTAGCATTTACTACGTACATGTAAGTCTTTGCTGAGCAGAACACACAATGGCAATTCCCAGTGCTTCACATACATGATTTAGTTCAGATATCTGACTTGCAAATTTTCACTGTTGCACATCTTTCTTTAAGAACTCAGCTTTAGTAATGTTTCCTGATTGAGAATATCTTCAGAATACTGACCTGGAGTTGAAATGCAAATGAGATCAGCAGCAGCAGGAATGCTTTTAAACCCAAATACTCTCTCACCAAAATATCCTTCACTAACCCTATGTGGCAATGCAGAGCTTCACAGAGACAGAGCAGAGCATGAGATGGGGGGATGTCCTCAGCCTGTGGCCTGGTATCTTAAACATACTGAGAGTTATAGGATCACCTGTGTCTGTGTTTTAGATACAGGGAGTAATAAAATAAATGTTAGTAGGAGCTTTCTGGCCAATCTAGATATGTCTGCTGAGTTTAACAACAAGGTCATAGGACCTCAGCTTATTTTCTGTGTTTTGCTGCATCACAGGCTGCCACTGGCTTCAGACACCGGTTAGTTATCTGAACAAAAAGACCCCAACAAAACAAACAAATGAACCCAAAAATAACTCTTTTGTTGTCATCTGTATTGACATCTAGGTGAGTTGAGAAAGATGCATTCAACCGGGGCAACACCAATCAACATGCAAGCATCAGCATAGCAATACTCATCTCATAAATACAAGCTTAAAGCCTTGTAGACAAGCTCAGAGTCCACTTCTGAAGCAGATTTCACCAAATCAAGATAAGGAAAATTTGTCTTTCTTCTTGGTTGCAATTCTAGGACTCTGTAACTGAGGATTTGCAGAAGGACTTTCTCACATTGCTGTGGCAGCTGGAGAGCGACTCACTCCTTCTCAGCCAGAGTTTTTCTTGCCTGTTAGGATATTTTTCCAGGAAGATGTCTTTAACAGTTGAGTAATAGTACCTGAATAAAAACTTTTAGTTGCTTCCAATGAAAACTACTCTATCTGAATCTGAGGTTTGGTGAGCAGGGGTTGGACTACATGATCTTCAGTGGTCTCTTCCAACTCTAACAATCTCATGATTTTGTGAGTCCTGTAGATCTACTAACAGGCTTTAGTGTCTATATGATTAAATGCTCTGCAGTTTCAAAGTTTTTCAAAGGTGGCCAATAACTGAAGTTTCAAGGGCTAACACAATCTGCTCCTGCAGGTAAGCTGTAGTGTCGCTGGAATTCTCATTTTTTTCTGAAAGTTTAGGTGTAATTTTTTATCTGTTTATGTAAATTAAGACATCAGCTGCTCATTAGTCCACAGCTCAGGAGACTGTTCCTTAGAATCTCTGTTGTTGTTTCGTGCCTGAAAGATGTACAGTTTCCAGCATTAAAAATAAGTTTGAAAAAAGAATATTGAATTCACCTGCATGCTGGTTTCTGACCTAATAACTGCTATTCTGGAGTGAAAAATCTTGCATTGTCCAAAATTATTCTGCAATAATTGAAGGTTTGCAAGGCATCTCTGAAAAAAATGTATATTAATACAAGAGAAGGAGTGGAGCCATACAGCAGGAGGTTGCCAGCAGCTGGCACTGCCTGTGGGGAGCTTTTGGGGTTCTGTGCAGCCTGTGGCTGCCTCTCTATCTCAGGAAATTTATAGGAGAAAACTTCTCTCTGCTAGCTTTGGGTGTTAGTTGACAGTAATTTGCCATTGTATTGTTTCTATTTATCACATTTATCATATAATGACAGCAATCCTCCCTCTCTATTTTGAATAAAGCAAACATTTTTACAGTTTTATGGGGCAATATTATTGAGGAGTCACAAAAATACCTTAGATATTGTTTTTAAAGATCACTTTCTTAGCAACAGGAAGTTTGCATCCTGTAAAAATAAAATGAGAAAAAAATTGTAGCACAGCAATGGATTATAAGGATTTGTATTCTTCTATGAGTATTTCAGAGTCTGCTTGTGGGATTTCTTCAATATGGTTTTCAAAATATAGTATGACATACAGTAAGCGTGGATTTTTTAATTTTTTTTTGAAGTAACAACAACTGATTTTATGAAGTATATGGCCATAAAAATCAATAGAAAAATCTAATTTTAGGTGGTGTTTGACTGGGTCTCAGCAGGGGAAACATTATTGTATGGACAAAGTCACTAAGGACTGTAGCAGGAATTGAGGTCAAAATGTAATCACCCAGAACACAGCTCTTCAGGGTGGATTATTTTATTCTCTCTCTGAACTGAAATACCTTCTAATGGTAACAAATCTCCTTATCCTGTGCTGGGAGTGTATTTACCATAATGTATTAGAAGAAAGATCCTTAACAGCCTACCCACTTTTTCATATGATTCTCAAAAATGTTCTGTGCTTTCTCTCCAACATGCTGGAATAATTTTATTTTCAATTAGAGACAAAATGGCCACTTGGAAGGAGTGGTAGGTGGTAAGTGCTAAACTAAGGGTTTGAAATCTAACTAAAACTGAACATTTAAAGAAATATAAAAGAAGAAGTGAGAGAGACAAAGAGAGACAAAGAAACATTAAAACAGGTAAAATAGCCTGGTACTGTAAAAAATCAGTTCAAAGGACTATAGCTATAAACACCTGTGAAAACAGCAGCTCACTGTGCCATCATAGTTTGTTTGAATTTCAATTATCTTATATTTATTTTCCATTTTTTTAATTGTTTTTTGTTGTTGCTTTGGTTTTCGTTTTTGTTTTTGTTTAGCAACAACCTAAGAGATGTTCCATTGCTGCTTTTCTAGAAAATTTTGTTGGCTCTTAATCTATGAATGGCAATTTTGTGCCAAACACTTGGATGTAGCATCTTTTTATGCTAGCAAGTTTACAGTAGGTTAAGGTGTTGTTTTGGGTTTTTTTTAATACCAGTGTAACATGTGTAATAGTGACACTCTTACAAATGTACCACAAAGAGGTGACTCCCATTTGTGTTTCACCTTCTCATACATTAATAAAATAGTGAACCAAGCTGGCTGCTCATGGCTGGTTCTCTCTGGCCATCAGTGCTGCATTCCAAAGGAGTTCATTTGTTCATATAGAAATCCACCCTCCCCCACCAGAAGAAGTATAATCTATGTTTTGGTAAAGTCATTGGAAATTCTTACTTGGTAATGTCTAGTTTCATTAAATTTCAGTTCCTGGGATTTTTCTTGCATATATCAGTACACCAACCATGACAGCCTTTTTCATATGAGCAGAAGGTCATGTAAGTGTCAGAAATTTCTGTTAGCAGAAGTAATTAATAACGTCAAAATCTTTTCAGAAAAGCAAACTGAGAACTATTTAAGATGCTTTTAATGCTACCCGTCCCCGTACAAAGAATGGCTAATATCAGAATGCCAGAAAATTGTATTTTTGTTCTCAAAAGTATTTATTCACCTTTTGATGAATTTATTCAGCAGCCATCTTCTGTGTATTATTTGATATGCATATATTTGAATGTCTTGGTTTAATTTTAATTTCTCGGCCAACGCACTAAAAAATGTTATGGTTTAGATTTATCAATTTAAATATACTCATTTTCTGTTGTGAGACAGAACCAGGAGCAGAAGCAAAGCAGGTTTAAAACTAAAAAGGGTATCAAAAGAAATTTATTAATTACACAAAGAAAGAAGAAAAAACAAATTCAGAATAAGATTTTCAGACCACTTTTTCCTTCCCTTCCCAATCTTCATAATAACAAAACAAACATTCAAAACTACTTCAGTCAGTTTCTAACTTAAATAGTTCTTTTTTTCAGTTCATTTTGGAGAGAGAAGTCTCTTCTTGTCAAGCTATACGGATTTTTTCCACAAGGAGGAAGAAGACAGTCTTCTTATGGTTTCATTTTCACGATTTTTGCATCTGCCTGCCCGGGAAAAAACCTGCAAAGTCATGAAGCTCCTCCCAACTTCACAGCTTTCCCAAAGCTGTGACTATGGACTATGGGCCATGTAAAAAAAAAACTCATGGGGTATTACTTTTAAGACTGAACTGTTCCAAAGCAAAGGTTCTCTTTATTTTTTTTTTCTATTTATGCTTCATTTTTAGAAAACCGAGATCCCCTTCTTTCCTTAGGGCAAATTTTTAACACAGGTACTTTTCATTACATGATTTATCAAGTGGAACATGTTTTTTCCCATGGTTTATAGGAATATTCAGTACATCAGTTCATCTTTACAACATACAAAAGGATTTTTCAGCCATCTTCACAGCATCTCCTAATTTTTCTTTTATTTCAAAGTAACTTAACACTTGCTTCACTGACATCAGAGTATCTCCTTCTTCCCTTCTCACACCTGGGAGGATTGAAAGGGTTTGCAAGTCTCATCTGAGCATTGAAATAGTTAAGATTTTACACAGGGAGAAGAAAAAAACCAAGGTCGCAATGCTGGAGTTTTGCCAGAATTTCGGAAAACCTGGCCATGCTGGAAAAGGGTTGGGGGAGTGGGAATGGCTGGGATCTTAAATCAGCCTGAGTCTCCCTGCCACTGTTGATGGCCTCCCGTGCTCCCTGCCGGGCCATGCCAGCTCCCCACACAGGGGGCCCAGCCCTGCCCATGGCCACCTCTCCTCCCTGCCGGGCCATGCCAGCTCCCCACACAGGGGGCCCAGCCCTGCCCATGGCCACCTCTCCTCCCTGCCGGGCCATGCCAGCTCCCCACACAGGGCCCTGCTCCCCCCCCAGGCCCGCAGGCTGCAGCGGGGCCAGGCCGGGCCCTGCCCTGTTACCTGCACTGCTGCCAGAAAAGTAGAGAGCAAGTTCCGGTTACCTCCTCCGAAATGTGTGTTCACAGAGTGAAACAACTCTTTCCAATTGGATTTTCAAGCTGTCAATAACCAAGCCAGCTCTCAATTGGTCCCAATCAACTCACAAAGGAAGTTTTCCTCATAGAGGAAAATTTCTGAGTCTGTCCTTCCTATGTCAAACCACCACATTAAACCAATAGTTTCTACTTTAGTGAAAGGGGGACACCTATGTATTCGTCTCAGGCTTGGTAAAAAATGCAGTTGATTCAGTTGTATAAAAAAAGACCATGGAGACTGAGAAATAATGTCCAGGAAATATAATTTACCATTATCTACAACTGGAACAACAAAAAACAGCACACAAAGCTCTCAATCCCAGGAATCCAGGGACAAAATACAGCTATAACAGTACAGCGTCTCTTTCATTTTATGTTTTGAAAAATATTAAAACAAAATAGTAATTCTATATAGTCACATTTCCCATTACAAAATGGATATGGATTGTAATGGATGCAGACACTGATGCAAGTAAGCTGAAAAATGCAATTTTGATCTTGGATCTCTGGATCCAGAATGTTAGTGTGAATAAACCAAAACCTAAATTTGTGTGGCAGTCCACCATGTGCATGAAGAGCCCTCTCCCATTATATCTTTAGGAATTAACGGCCTGCTAAGTCAAGGTCTCTGGTTATTTCTGATCAACCTAAATGCAGACAACCAGCTCTTTAAAACTATCCTAGAAAGGTTTACCTCAGATTATCTGCTGAAATTCCTGTATGCCTAATGCATCAGATTATTCTGGTAAGCCTTTGAACACTAACACATCATAAATTCAGATCACTACCTTCTAAAAAAATCTCTCTCACTATAACAAAAATAACAAAAACATTCACTAAAAATAGAAAGACAAAATTGTACAAAAAGAAATATCTGCAATTTTTCCACTTTGAGTGACTCAAAATCACAGAATCTCAGAATCGTTTAGGCTGGACAATACCTCCAAATCATCAAGTCCAACCTCTGACCAGTCACCACCCTGTCAATTAGACCATGTCAGTAAGGGCCATGTCCAGCTGGTTCTTCAACACTTCCAAAGATGGTGACTCCAACACCTCCCTAGGTAGTCTGTTCCAATGCTTTATAAGTTTTTCCATTAAGAAATTCTTCCTGATATCCAGCCTGAATCTCCCCTGGTGCAGTTTGAGGCTATGTCCTCTCATCCTGTCACTTGGTTCCTGGGGGTGGAGGCAGACCCCCACCTGTCTACAGCCTTCTTTCAGGCAGTTATAGAGTGATAAGGTCTCCTTGAGCCTCCTTTTCTCCAGGCTAAACACCCCCAGCTCCCTCAGCTGCTCCTTGCTTGGCTCAGTCTCTAGAAGTTGTATGTGTTGTATTTCAACTGGCAGGGGTTTCGCACTAAGGGGAGTTGAATTCAACCATCAAAATAAGAACATCATATGTTTGACTGATGACAGCATCAATATGCTAGGGTGGTTATGTTGGGATCATTGATAAGTGTTTTTTGAGCAAATATGCTACTTCACAGGCATTCCTATGGATCATACATGTAATTTTTAAAAAATCTGTCACAGATTAGTGCCTCTTGTTATGAACATACCAATGAAACAAAAAATCTTTGCAGTAAAAATAATCCAATTTAAAAGTTAAGCCTAAAATGACTTGTGATAATTTTTCAAGGCGTGCTCTGAAACCCTACAGATATAATTAAACTTTGAGCTTCTTAGAAATTACAGCAAAATTACAGGCTAAATTTTGGAAAATCAAGAAAAATCTCTGATATTCCTTCTCAGACTGAAGACACTAATTGAGAATATGACTCACCACAGCTTTATGTCAGTATAAATATAATTGATTTCTTTGGAAATACATTAGCATAAAACAGATGTAATATGTTGCAGTGGATCAGGCAGGAGTTTATGGCACAATTATGCTACTTCTACTAAAACAAATGATTGCAGCAGATATTCCTTGGCTCTGTTTATTCACAGTTTACTGTAATACCTTTCTTGTAAAAGCTCTACTGTTTTGTTTGGCTTTGTCTAAACAAATGAAGTTCTGCAAAACAACAACATGCATTAGAAATATCTCTTCTGAATTTTAGTAGGAAAGGGAATTTTACTTGAGGATTTTTATTTATCAGTGTATTTTGAGTAGAAAGGTAAAAAAAGCCCAAACTAATTCCAAAAATATCCACTTTAATTCATTACAATAGAAGAGATTTTTTTTTCTTTAGATTTTGGTTATTTTTTAATTTCATTGCATATGTAAGGATTTTATAGGATGTAGTTGTTTTTACATACTTTCTGTGTCATTCTTAAACCCTTTCCAAGGTTTAGACTGGGCAGAATTTAGTTCATGATTCATTCAAAAGTTTGCTAGCAAATGTTTCTTTGTTTTCTATTTTGAATATCTCTAAGCAGGGCAGTTTTAGGGGAAGAGTTCACTTGTTTGTTCTGAACAATGCTTCTTTCAAGGGGCAGTTTGAGTGGCTGGTTTTGTACCTCTTCCAACATTTAAAGCCAGTCCAAGATCAAAAAGTGGAAAAGAAAGAAGTGGCCATGCATTCTGCCGAGGCATTTTTCTGGAAATCAGGATATTTGTGTTTGGGGTGGTCTTACTTGCTTTTCATTTTCTCTGTGTGTGTGTGTATTTGTGTGTGTAGAGGGGAGATTTTAGATAGCATTGTCTGCTTGAGTTGATCTTGTAGGAGAGATGTGCACTATCAGAAAATGATTAACTGTCACTTTGCTGTTTATCAAGCTTTTTCCCAATAAAGGGAAACAAAAAGGGCTTAAGAAAAAATAAAAGATACATGAGATAACTTTTCTAGAAAGGCAACCTGTCAGGTCCTGGATGCATCAACAAAAAAGGGTTAAGGATGCCATATAGGAAAGATGCATTGTTTGCTCTCTTTAACTTTCTGCCTCTATTTTGAAGGTCATTTAAAAACTCATAAGCTTCTTTGCCTTGTAAAAGTTAGAGGTCTTTCTCAGAGAAATTTCTGAGCTGACAACATCCTATAATTAAGGATAGCCTCAACCTCAAGTGAACTGCCTCTGCAGGAAGTTTTCACATCCAGGCTGTATTTGAGGGCATTGTTTAGGAAAGAGCTCTGTAAGCCTCTGCCAGAAACAGAAAAAAATCCAGCAACATTCATTTCCTTAAACAGACTTTAAACAGGGTGTTTTTAGCAGCATAATGGACATAAAAAGAACTGTTGAACTAGGAAAAGGATAATTCAGGAAGAATAATAGGTGTATGAGGAGGGCTATACTCTGAAACAGAAAGTTCCATTTCCTGTCCCAAAAACAGAATTTTGTGAGAACCTTGAAGCCTTTCTGCTTTGATTTTTCTTTCATTAAAATTAAACTTTCAAGTTTCTGCAAAAAACATCACTTTTTGCAAACTAATAAAATCAGAGATTTCAGCAGGAATATAAATATTAAACTGAAAGAAATAAACATAGCCAACTATGCAGTATTAGTACATTAAATATTTTGAGACCCAAATGTACTTTATTACTTTCTTTGTGAATTAGGGTTTTTCATATATTTCAAATGTTTTTTTTCATGTTATTACTGGATAGAAATGCATAGACTGCTTGTCAACAGATTTTGAATACAAATCCAGTACTATTTTCCTATTACAAAAATAGAAGAATTCATAAAATATTTCTAAAGAAATTTCTGGTACCTTATTGACCTAATCATTAGCAGAAATTTACAGCCAAGATCACTGAACAGAAAAGGCTTAGATTGAAGAAAAATGTGTGGTGATAATTTTTATCAATAAGTAATCATGTAAATAAAAATATAAACAAAATAATTTAAATGAATATTTGATTTGGTTTATTTGTTGGGGTTTTCTCTCCCTTTTATAAGTAGATCAACTTGGCTTTTTTAATTGTCTTCACAAGTATCTTCAATTTTCCATCCTGTTTTTTCACTTCTGTTTGATATAAATGCAGAGGAATAATCTGAATGGCTGCTTTAAAGGTTTCCCCTTCACACTCTGACAGATGAACTTCCCTCAAGTTCGACAAGTCTTCACAGGCAGACACTCTGGCCATGAACACATCAAAGGAATGTTAGTTACACATTGAATTTGAAAATCCCACAAACTTTCTTATCTTCTACCAACACATCTTTCACTTGAGAATTGGTAGCAGTAGTGAGTCATGGTGTTCAAAAATTGCTCAGTAGTGGTGCTTCTTCCACTACTCAAATCAGACATTTATGGCATTAGTACATCTCACCATTGGCCATCTATCACTAAATGCATCTTTTACCCATTCAGATGTTCACATGTACAATCTCCGTGAAAAAGCTGTGAAAATACTCTTCTCCCAGTGCCCTCTAACTTTGGCATCGCAGTGTCACAGCTTAACCCCATCCAGGAGCTCATCCCCACACAGCCACTTACTCACTCCCCAGCCAATGGGATCAGGGGGAGAATTGGAAGGGTAGAAAAGCTAGAAAACTCATGGACTGAGAGAAGAGATTTTAATAGGAAAAACAAAAGCCGTGTGTGTAAGCAAAGAAAATCAAGGAATCCATTCCCCACTTCCCATAGGCAGGCATGTTCAGCCCTCTCCAAGTGCATTGGGTATGGCTGAGATGGAGTTAGTTTTTCCACAGGAGCCACTGAGGGCATCTGCACCCACCAAACTACACCCCGGAATACACCTCTGGGGATACCTGGACTCGGACTGTAAGTTATGCTGCTGCAACAGGAACTGAAGATAAGATAAAGGTGCTGCTGTTGTCTGAGTGTTACCTCAGACCTAGGGGGAGGTGTAATGATGAGCATTTGCACACTCTTGTACACTTTTGCTGTTAATATTGTTACTGCTACTGTTTGCTTTCCTTATCTCATTGCTGTTTCCAGTAAACTGTTCTTATTTCAAGGCATGACCTTTACCTCTTGTGCCTCCAATTCTCCTCTCCAGCCCAACACAGGGGAGGGGGAAAATGAGAACACTAAATTGGAGAATAAATTTCTAAACCACAGCACTGACACATTTAGGTATTCAGTGTTATGTTAGGATGAATAGCCAAAAATATAAGTAATTTTCCCATTGCAAAAATGCAGAAACATTGACATTTATTTAAGATTCCTGAATTCATATCCTCTTGCAAAATTTTTTTTGATTGAAGCATGTTATCATAAAACTATTTATATAACATTACTTCTTGCAGACCAGTATGTTTAAGAATAAAAAATTATTGCGAATTTGAGCAGGTAGATGATGTTATCTTTAATTTTTTACGTTTGGAACAGTCTCTTAGATTCAATTGTTTTCTTCTCTGAATCATCTTTATCATGATATCCCCAAAATGTGACTATATTTAATTTACAAATATTTTCTTTCTCTTTGTAAGAATGTTTAATGTCCATTTAACTTCTCCTTTGAGGTTAAAGAATACATATTGAAGAATTCTATCTCTTATGTTATGGAATAAAGCATGCCTATAGATTAATCCAGTTTGGGGTGCTTGATTGTTCAATTAAATTACATGCAGGATAGGAAAAAGCAAATTGAATTATTGTGCTTTTATCCATCTGTACCACTCAGCCATCCCACTTAAAGAAAGACAGAATGGTGCATGGAAAAAAGGGGATTTTTCTTGATGGTGGACTTTCATCCATAGAGAAGAAGGGACATCCCTTGTCACTGAATTTTTGTTCTGGATTAGTTAACCTGACTTCTACAGGGCTAGAGCTAAACTACAGGGGTGTTCACAGCAGGTGTGAAACTGCTAAAGCCTCTCTCCTCCCAGCCCGCTCACTTCATTACCTTCACTGAAAACCCATTGAAACTAAAGAGGCTCTTTGTCCTGGCCATTTTACAGTTGGTCATATTTGCAGGTAAAGAAGTGGTATCTGGGGTGGTTCCCCTTCTGGCTGTCTCCTGCTTCACTGCACTACCACTCTCAAGGCCTTCCTTTCTGGTGGTAGCAGCCTTCTGCAAGAATATTTGCCACTCTTTCTGCATTATTGCTACAGGCCTATCTGTTAAATCTTAAATACTAATGAATCATTAAAAAGGGTATTAACATATTTGCTGGCCCTATATGTGTGTCTTATTCTTCACAGTTTTATAGAAATTTCTATTAAAAACCTCATTACAGAGATTATTGTGACATGCTTTGAAACAGCAGCATTCATTACATATTATCTGTGTATTGGAATTTGGGAAATTAATGCACCAGGAAATGAAATGACTCACCCAGGGTCTCTGAAGATGTATGTTCAATTCATGATTAGAATCCAAGCTGTAGATCTGCCTTGTGTTTGCTGCACAATCTTTTTTGCTGTTTCTCTTTTTTTTTCTTTAAATCACATCAGTTTTACATTAAGCTGGAAAATTCCACTGTGCTGCTTTTGTTGTCAAACTATAATTGGCATTTAGCCAATTATTTTAGTTAAATGTGGCTTGTTTGTGAGCATTCCCTCCCTTTACTTTGGGGTTCAAAGCATGGAGAGAAAATGGGGTAACTGGGAAAGAAGAGCCAGGCTGTGGGGAAGGATGGACAGAGAAATGGAGAAGCAGAGACCAAAGAACTGCTCAAGTGATGGAGTGACTGTGAGATGTGCTGCTGCTGCTGCTGCTGTTGCTGCTGTTGTGTGTATTGTATCCACAAATGGTCAGAGTTACATGGATTTTCCAGCCTTTCAGTGTGTGTGGGTAGGGAGAAAAGAGGGTTAGAGGTAAGGGAGGAATGAGGAGAGGCTGTGAGGGAGCTGCACATTGGGCTTTTCCTTACATTGACCGCTCTGGTATGTCCACTGGCCGGGTGCGTAGTGTGGAGATGGTTGATATTTATTTTCATAGGTTGACTCTTCTGTAAAAAGATGATGTTTTATGTGTCTGCTTCCAAATTGTATGAGTGCAATCCACTTTCACAGTGCCTACAGCTTTCTCGTTGATGTCTTGCAGATGTGTTGCCCTTGTCTGTACTGGTGTCCAGAGAGGACTTCAATTGCAGCCTTTAGGGGGAGACCCAGCAATGCCCTGGTTATAGGGTATTTTTTTAGCAGGTATGATGAGGGATCCTGTCCTTGGGGCCAGCTGCCCAAGAATTCCTAACATTTGTAGTGATTGTGTCTGCAGTAGAGCAAATAAATGTCCTTAGTCATCAACATATCATCAATACTTAGTCATCATAAGGGGTTAGAAATTTATTTCTTAACTTCTGTTTTGCTTTCACTGCCAGATGGAGAGAAATGAACAAGAAATTCAGAGCAATAAAATTGCAATTTATCTATATAGGCAGATAAGTGGAGAATAATTTTCATTTAAGGGAATATGTCTTCATTTTGGAGGCATCCTGAATATATCTTAGTTTTAGTTTGAGAAAACAGATGTGTGAAAAAATTCATTTGTAATAACAATAGTAAAGAAATTAACATATGTTTATATTTTTCATTCCACATTGGATTTTGTGGAACACCACTCATCTGTAAACTACTATATCCACATGTATTATTGCATAAAGCACAATATTTCAGGTTAGAGATGTGCTTTCTTTTTTTGCCTCTTCTGCAACTGCAGTGTGAGAACTGCTAGCCAGAAGGTTGAAGATTTAAATGTGGGATCCATATAGTTCCAATGTAGCAGATTTAAAGGCTGTAATGCCACAGAGCATCCAGGAGTCTGACCATTTTGACTCATAAATCCTTTAGAATACAAAATCTGCAGTATACTATCTAAAGCTTCCCATTTCCTGCTTTTCTTATCAGTAATACTTCTGTGTTTCCTGAGACAAAGAAATGTAAGTTAATCTTTTGATCTATTTGAAAGGATAACTTTGTCATGCAAATAAAATGAGGCTCAGTCTCCAGTTCAATTATCTTCCATTTAGATTTTTATACTAAGCATCAGAGGGACTACTGACTATCTAGGTGTACCCTGTGAATCCAGATTTTGGATTGTCCATGACAATGTCAATTGCTCAATTAAAATGTAAGTAAGTAGTACTCTTAGGAAGTATGAAGCTGCTTTAAGAAAACTGTGTCCTGTCGTAAAACTTTATTAATCCTCAAAGCTTGCACTTCTGTGAAGTTTCAGTACTTGAGGAAATTTCCAGAATATTGAAGTAACTGGAATAAAAACAATACACAAATGAAGAAACAAAGTCAATAACAATTTTAATTGTTGTGTTAAAAATAAATTGGAAAACTAAGCTCAGGCTTTTAAGAAAATATTTTGCATAAAATATTATTCTATATTTTAAGAATTTTTTTTTTTTATTTGTAACATATCTGGTGAATCTGTGAGTATGGTGAGGCACAGGAGTTCTCCCTGACAAGTTGTAGATGTCCCATCGTTGTAAACGTTCAAGGCCAGGCTGGATGGGGCTCTGAGCAACCTGGTCTTGTGGAAGGTGTCCCTGCCCATGGCAAGTGGGTCAGAACTAGATGGTCTTTAAGGGCCCTTCCAGCCCAAACCATTAGAGGAATACAATATCTGCAACAATTTCTCTTACCTACAACTGTGAACATGATTTCCTACACAGGAAAAAAAAAAAAAAAAAAATCACTTAAATCACTTGTAAAAAAAAAAAAAAAAAAAAAAATTCAAGGTTTATTGACAGCTCCCACTGAAACTTGGATTTCTTCTTTTCCCCAGAGTCACTCTCCATAAGAAGAAAATTAATAAAATACTTGAAATTTCTGTGAAAATTGTTGTAGATAACAGGAACACAAGAATCATGTCAGCCTAATAGATTGAGAGGACTAACCTTTATAAGTTTTTTCTAAATTTTGACAAAAAGACACATTACTAACCATGTATTTATATATTAGCTTTTGTCTGTTTCTAAAAGTAAGTATATTCAGGTAGTACAGCTTTTTGAGTTAAAAAGTTGTATAGAGTAGAATTTTTTTATTCATTATTTGATGGATTCTATTTGTTGGTAAGGTGAAGTAAAAATAAGTGTAACTGTAACAATGTGGAATTACAGTGGCAAATTGGAATCATTTGAAACACTGAGAATCCTAGAATCATTTAGGTTGAAAAAGAACTGTATGTTGTATTATCCTAAAAGATGCCTAGTGTTATGCAGATAAATATATGCAGATTCTGATTTCCAGTCAGGTTGTTGCATTCTGGAAGGTATTTTAAGCAGCTCTGATGCCGAGTCCTTCTCAAGCTTGTGCAGGCTATTACTCACCTGAAATATTAACTTCTACTGCCAGCTTTTGTTCAAATTACACTTATTTATTCATTAGAGAATTTTAATGGATTGATTCAGTCTTTCTTTTGACTTCAAATTAATCATATGGTTCCAATTTCAAGCAGCTCCATAAAAATATGGTTTGCTGAAGTGCAAAAATGCTTGCAGTTGTCCCAAGGAAAATCCATTAAAAATGTAAGAGTGAGCGTTGTTTTGACAAATTTCAACATGAGTCATGAATACTCAGGATTCTTACACCTTTGAACAAGAATTTTCAAGCTGCATAATTTTGATCCCAAAATAATACCTCATGACTTATTATCACAAATAAATTCTCAGACCTTAAGATGTTACTTTTTATAACTAGTCACTGACTTATGACCTATAGAAACTGTCTTATCTTCTCTTTGGATTTTTTTAATCCCTGAATAATAGATAAATGTTGAACTGTGGTGTCTGAAAAAAACAGTTCATTTTGGATACATAGCATGGAAAAATTCTGTTTACTTCTGGTGATGAACCCTGAAGATCCTTGCTTCATCATCCATGCATATTGCTATAGATTCATTGGTAACGAAAACTTTACTCTGAGCTTGATTTTGGTGGAAATTTAGACAATTCCTGATGCAACTGCGCTGCGGCCTCCAACATGATGTTTCTCAGAATGTGAAAGTAACAAAGCACATGGTGTTCTTCATATTCCAAAAGTGAAAATATCCTGTTAGGGGGGCACTAGATCTGCAGAGACTGAATAAAATCATGTCACACTGTATGTGTGTGAATCACAACTGATTCCATGTTCTTTGAAAGGAACCACACAGTTCTTTTTATTATTGGCCTCTAGCTTTTTGGAAGCAAGGTTGCTTTCTTATTCCAGCTAGCATCTTTCAGTGTTTTATCATATCACAGCAGATATAATCTCAATTCAATAGTGGGGCTTGGACATATTCTAATGGCTCAGTGACATTCACAAATTAGAAGTAATAATATGTGTGGGTTTTGGGGTGGTTTTCAGCAAACTTTTTTTGTGGTGTTTTGCTTGTAGTGCTACCAAAGATTTTTCTGGGTTTCTCTATGAATTTCATTTTCAGTTATGTTAATACTGAAACTGAATTTCTGTGTGTGCTTTAGCCAACATGGAAGCATAGTTTGCAGATTCATCTGCAAAGCTTACTGAGAAAGTGAAACTGCAGTGCACACATCCAAAAAAAAAAGCTGTGAAAATCCAGACATCCCGGATGAAACTTAATGTAACTCATAAGGAAAATACAGCTGTCTTGCATCCAGTTTATGGCACACATACCAAAGGCAAATACAATAGAAGAATTTATTTTGAAAGTAGTCCTTATCCTTCATCAAGAGCACTTCAAAAGATGATGGTCTCCATTATAACTAACATTTTCTGCATTGTAACTAACCCAGACGGAATTTTGAAAAAGGTAATAGAAATTACTCAGTGAGAGTAATAGAAATTAGTCAGGTCACCGTTTTAAAAAAATTTCAGACATTTGCATGACAGAAATCTGTGCCAATTCAGGGAGCATCTGGCATTGCAACTTTTTCTTTAAAAGAAAACTTTTTTAAAAACAGAAAAGGGAAGAAGGAGAGAAAAAGATCTAGCTGTGCCCATGTACTTTCTTTGTATCTGTCCATGTACTTTCCAAAAACTCTGTAATTACCTGAGCACTCATCCCATTTGGTTTCTCTTTCAGCCCCATGATTAAGAGAAGAAAGAACTCTTTTCTAGTAATTTTCTATGCATGCGTATTCAACATGGGCCAACTGAAAACTTAGAAAAATCATTATGTACATATGACAGAATAGCCTTCAAAAGATAAGCAGCAGTTGGTCTTATTGCTTTGTTGATTTGTTAGTGTCGATGTAGAAAGATTATACTCCTCTTTCCCATTCTCCAGAATGAAAATAGATGCCAAACAACATTTGATTGTATTTCCCAGCTAGGAAATAAAAGATCAAAAGGAAATTTCAGTTCCTAGCATTTGAAAGATAGGCAAAATGGATCTCTTATTTGGTTCAATCCCACCTGACTTTTGGCAGTGCAAAGCCCTTATTCACAATGGGTTCATTCTCTATACAATTCTGAAAGTCAGATGCAGTAGAGATCTGGAAGCTCATTTAGTCTTTTTTATAGCCAAGGCAGCACTGATACCAGCTGTTTGTTCCTGGATGTCTCTGCTAGAGGTAATTTTAAATGATGCAAGAAATAAGGCAGTCACCTTCCTGTGGGATGATCCCCTTCAGTCCAGCACCTCTATTAGGCAATCACCTTACAGATTTGAGTACCCTGTAAAGCACAAATCCACAAAAAGTGGATTTGGTACCAGAGGCAAGTTTTTTTTAATGATTCTGTAGGGTTCAGTATTCTCAGCATGTGAGATTTCTCTCTTGGTTTGAACACACTAAAAATGAAACCTTAATCAACAGCAAACTCCTCATGTTTCAAGTATGTCTATTTAAATCAGCTACAAAGGTAGATAATAATTTTGAATAGAAATTAATCCTTTTCCACTTAAAGAATCAAGATTTCTGAGAACAATCCTGTTCAGCTACTGGTAGATATGTATAAAAATAATCTGATCTGAGGAGAATGACGTGTATCACCAGTAAAGATAAATATTACAGCTTTAATCTACACTGCAAATTAAATATGTTATTAAAACCAGACTCTAGAGAATGTATTTATTTACAAAGTAGTCATAGTAGAACTGTTGTCAGTCAGGCTTTATCTTACTTTACCAGTAACTTTGTCAGTACCAAGTATTTTAACTCCTGGATGACATGTTGCTGTGATTAAATAAACAGTAAACTTCAAATTCACATCCATGTAGACAATATTTTAGCTTGTTGCTAACACCAGATACATATGTTTTCTTGTCTTCCAAACTGTAAAATTAGGACATTGATGCTCATCTTTAAAGATTGGGATTTCTTTTCTGCACCAGGGTAAGAGTACTGAGAAAGTTGAGTGTTAGTCTCATATTTTACTGTCTATGGATCTTGTCCTAAAAGATTCACATAAAATATAATTGGGGTCCTGGTATATTAAATGCTTTTTAAGGTATCTTTTTTTGATGGAATAAAGAAATCTGGCCAACATACTAGAATGATCACTTTATAGGTAATTAAACTTTTTTCAATTGCTGTGTGGGGTTTTTTGTTAGGATTTATAAGTTATTGATTACCAATAGACATTACTTTTCTAAAAACATTAATTTATCTACAGTCCCTCAGACAAATAAACAACTCACTGCAAAATCCATTTCTTCTTCTTCAGTTAATCAACAAAAATTTAATAGACTAATTCTTTTTCTTGTGATTTGCATAGTGTCTAAGGCTTTGTAATTCATGCTTTCAGTTTTAAATACTGCTTGGCTGAGCTAAAGATATGAAGGGTGTGCCTGTAAAAGCACACAACTTTGTGGACACATATTTTAAAATGAAACTTAAGCTTGCTCTGTGAATTGGCACAGTGAAGTTAAGTAGGTATTATTAAAGTTTTTGTGTCAATCAAAACTGAAGCCTGATTTATAATTTAAATCACGCCACCAAGGCATTGAAAAGTGTCAGGATTTCTCTATAATGACCTGTTACTGTTGGACACAGAGGCATTCCTGCACCAACTTAAGCAGGTAACTATGCCATTGAGGAATCTGCAGTGCATACTTCAATGAAAGCTGACAGCAGAATATAGATGTAGAATACATGATTGGCTTTAAAAATTTCCATTGAAAGGAAATAGCAGAAATAAATGGAAATAATGCCATATGGCATTATGCTCATGATGGAGATTTCTTAACTAGACTAAATGTGAAATGTTCTTCGCATGTCAATCATATCTGCTTGCATTTACATAAATTTGAATAAAATATCTTGGACTAACTTTTGCTGTCTTGCAAAACAATGAATGTTTCTGCACTCAATCTGTTCAAAGTTGCTCTAATGCTTCATTCCTGGTAATCAACAGAGGTCCTGAGTCTGATTCTACTTTCCCGTGTGCTTTATATAATTTTTAAAAGTACGAATACAAGGTGAATAAATTTAGTGTGATTCTGATCTCTATAGTTTGAATCCTTGAGTGCTGAGTAAAGATTTCAAGGAGTATCTAATGGTGACAGCAGTGCCACTAGATCCAGAAACTCAAGTGGCTACAAAACCCTGACACTACCAAAATCAAGATGTTAAAAAAGTTGAGGATCTTGGCTAGCTCTTTAAAACAAAAACAGAAAGAGAAGAAAGAAATCAGGTGTTTGGAAAACATTAAGCATGTTTTTCTTAGAATTTTGACAATATCCCTATTTTCATTTAGAGTAAAGCTGTCTTTATAAAAAGAATGTCCATGGTGGTTGCACCTTTTTGTATGTGATAAAGATGCCATTGAATGAATAAGAGATCACAATATATTTATACTGTCTGAGCTGTCAAAACAATACTGGAGAAACTCTATTTAGGACTCTTGTGGCTCAGTCTCTGGTCACAGAACAGCAATTCTCCCCACCATGGTCTGGGTGGGGTGAACACAGATCTTTTTCAATCGGACACAAAAGTGAGAAAAAAAAAAATTATGGGTGAGCTGGCATAAGAGCCTGACATCCTAGGAGACACACGAGACTATAACTGTCATTACAGAGATCTTCTCTTGGTGTACTGTCCTCCTTGTTGGTAATAAATCACCACATATATTTTTGATGCAGTCATCCTAGTGATTGATTTTTTCGTGGTTTTTTTTTTCCTTACTAGATGTGGTCTTAACTTAGCCCTCTTAGTCTGAGATTTAACAGAATATATCATAAAAATCTTAGACATATATTGTTCCTTTTGCCATGAATTTTGGCTGAAGGTTTCCTATGGCATTTGTGAAAAAGTTGAGAGGGAACCCTTGCAGACTGCGCAGTTAGTCATGCTTTCTTTATGGGCAGTGACTGAAACAGTTACTGAAGCAGACTGGCAGAAAAGAAATAATATTCAGGATATTATATCAGAAACTTCACATGTTATGTAGCTGCAGGATGTTCTTACATGTGGGTGCAATGCTGAAATTCTGCACCATAATTACGAGGAACTTGAGAGTTCGTGCTGTCTCTTTTACACATGAATGTATGGGTAAAAAACACTCTAGTTATCCCACAGGAAGATACTTGCCAGCTGGGTGAATCTGAGGCTTCTTTTTTTTTTCTTCCTGCAGAGTGAGCACATATCCAACAGTTTTCAGAACTGAATTCAAGGGACTTTTTTTTATCCTCAGTGTTCCCACATTTTATGAGTCACAAATTCTCCTGCACTTAGCAGACAAAACTCATACTTTCAAAGAAAAATTCTTTACATATTTTCTAAGATACACTGATTATGTAAGAATAGTCAGTATTTTTATTCCATCATTCTTAATGAACAGTTTAAAAGTGATCTGTAGTTTCTTATGTACAATACTTAGGTATGTATGGCTGCATGTCTGCAGACTGCTTTTAAGCATAAAACAGGAGGAGCAGAGATTGAAGTCACTATTAATAGAAGAAGCATTAGAATTGGAGATGTCACACAGGAATCATTGATTATTGAAAAGATGTTAATTCATGAAATTGCTGACTGGAAGAAAACATATTTGAAGCTGCAGGTTTTGAAACTTTAATTTCAAATGGAAGAGTGAGAGAGAGCAGTGCAATGGGACAATCCACTGGACAGGGCTGTACAGAGGTGCCTCTTATACTTTTAATCCCAGGTGACACTCAAAACATATTAAACAATTGTGACATTTCACCAGTTGCTGGCCATGTATCTAATAGCAGCAGAACAGCAACGGGTATTCCTGCAATCCTTCTTTCTTTTGCTTTAAACTATTACTTTTTGCAAAGAAATGTGTACAGAGAAAGGATATGTTTATAGTCTTTAGCACATGGAAAGAAAAATTGAATTACTTTAATTTATAAAGGTGGTAGAAGAAGTATTGGGAAAATTCCTTTTTTTCTTCATAAGATGTGCATTGTCTTTTTCTGATTTTTCTGGGTATTTGTTTACATTTGGCCACTTGACGTATGGATGCATTTATTTATTTCATCCTTTTCCAGACCTGTCTTTAGTCCTTTGGTTCTTTTCTGTTCTGTTAAAGCCACCAGTTAAAAAAGTTATTCATCTGTGATGGGATTTTTTAAAAATATGAATAAAGTATCAGCTTACAGAAAAAGAGTTTAAGGAATTATTCTGGCCAGGAAATTAAGGTTTTGTCATGTCATCTACATATCTGCCTTAAAGTTCTTAATCTGTTGTTTTTCAGCTGTACTTGACTCCATGGAGCATTACGATGAAGGTGTATAAACGGAAAAGCTAAGACAAGGTCAACAAACAAATATTGAGTTAAAAATGTAATTTCCATTAATATCTGTACGTCAAAAACTTAAGACTTCTCAAATCAGAAGTGTGTTTCTGTCTTGTTCCCAATCTGGCAAAATAAATTTGTGATAATTTACAAGCAAAATGTCTTCCAGGTCCAAGGCTCTGTTGAACTTACCGGATATATTTTAAGCTCCCTGTACACACACTACACAAAACTTTCTTCCTATTGCACTCTCATATCTGTGATGATACATGATGTACCATTACCACTTGGTTAGAACCTTCTGTTATCATTGCCCATAGTGATATCTTACCTTTTTCTGTCTTGCCCTTATTGAAAGTATGAAGAATTTCTTTGTCAGCTGCTGTTCAGCACAATAATTTTCCCATTTCCAGACCACCGTATTAATGCCTCCTACACAGCCACAAACTATCCTCTGACTCATGCTGCATTGAGAAGTACTGATAAGTTCATCTGGCTTCATGTTCTTCACACATCCTTCCAAAACTACTCAGCCTTATTAATGGTTAGCTCTCTAGGCTGCATTGCTTCAAAATGCAGTAGTCCCTGAATTAAGAGTTTTAAAGTTTTCACTGAAATGTAATTGAATGTTGATTATTTCAAACTTAACAGAAGACGAAATTATTAAACGATTTGTGAAGAGCTTTATGAGGCAGAAAATCAGCTAAAATTAGATCAGAAATCTTAAAATGGATGATGAGCAAATTTACGATGCAAATTTAACTTAGTATATAAAATATAATAAACATAATTAGAGAAATCATAAACTGATATTGATCTACTATGTACCATGCCTTTGTTACAGATCTGGATAGAAAGTTGAAAGTCTTTAGCAATGAAGAATTATGTGATATATAAATTATTTAATTAAAAACTGGCCTTTATGGCAAAAGAGTATTGTATGTTTATTTACTTTAAAACCAAATTAAGCTATAATTACCAGGAATATTTTAGTCCTGTGTTTGTATATTTGCCTTTTCAGAACTGTTAATTTCAACAAGAATTTCTACATATTTGGAAAACTCTGTTTATTTTCTCAGGAATTTTATTTCAGTTAGGTGTTAAAATAGTGTTAGGTGTTAGTTTGACTTTAAAATTTCCATGCTATGCTCTGAGTAGAACGGGGAAAAATATTATTTTGATGTAATGGCTTTTATATCCATAGTGTAAATTATTCAGAATTACATAATTTATTGGGTTTTTTTTTGTTGGTACTGGGGGCCTGGAGGGGGTGTGGTCTCCCCTTTTTTTCTATTTTCTTTCTTTTTTTTCAGTGCTGTAATTGGGAATTGTGGAGTTTGGTTGGGTTGTTTTTGTTTTTGTTTTTAATTTGTGGGTCAATTGTTGTTTCTGTCAATCAGTGACAATGGACCATTTTCCCAGGGGATATGTTTTGCTAGGAACTCAAGAGTAAGAATGAAAGTTCATTAATAGAGTATTTAAATGCCAGATGTACCATGAAGTACTCCCATTTTTTAAATAGAGTGATCAACCTCTTCTGTGATAGCAGAGACAGAGCTTTTCTATTCTTGGCTAGTGTGATGATATCCATGCCACTTAGCACTTACTTCTATATTAATGCTCTTCTGCCTGCCAAAAGCAGCACGTTGCATAGCTTTTTTCAAGTCCCTATTCACCTGAAATAACTTGATTTCTATTTATCTCTGTCTCAATTTAGAATGTGATTCATAGGTCTAGTGAAAAATTATCAGACTTTTAGAGCACATAGAAGCAAGAACTAATCCTGAGGGATCCTCATTCTTTGGCTCTTAGATGCTGAGCTCCCCAGAGCCAGAATTATCTCTGTATCTCACACGGTGTCAGCCACATTGTCAGCACCTAATTAGAAAGCAAGAGGACAGAGAGAAGTGAAGATGCCTTTTTCACACTTCCGCTGAGATTATTGACCTGTTAAATGCTGCTTTTCTTACTTTTTGTCTTTTATGATGAACTAAAGATTGGATGCCCCTTCAGTATAAAATGCTAAAAGAAACCAAACAAGCCCTGTTGGGAGTACAAGAGATATCTCCTCTTCCTTTCTGAAGGAAAAGTCTAGATCAAAAGGAGTTACAGAATTGTGGAAAACTCAGGCTGGAAGAGGCGTTCCAAATTCCTCTTATCCATCTCTGCCTTCTGAGGCAGGAGAAGCATATCCTTAATATGTCCAAGAAATTCCCATGTTGGAAATGCATGCATATGGGGTCATACTACAGCACGTAACCAGCCTTAAGAGGAGATTTTTTTCCCATTATATCTAATCTAGATAACTATTGGTTAATAATGGCTTTATTAATTGTAGTAAAAAAAAATAAAAAAAATAAAGTGTTATGTTACCAGCCTTCATCCTTCATTTTTTTTGCCCAGAGAAGTTGTGGGTGTCCCATATCTGGAAATTTTCAATGCCAGGCTGGATGGAGCTCTGAGCAACTTGGTTGAGTGAAAGTTGTCTCTGCCCACTGTAAGGGGGTTTGAATTAAAACATCTTTCTGCCCGACATTTATGATTCTATGCTCCTGTGATACATCTGCACTAAATAAACACAGTTTTTTCAACTTCTCAGTTCATGATTCTAAATTTAATCAGTTCTCATCTCAAATTTCTCCCATTTGTGTTAAACCTTACTTTAACAGGATAAATAGTATGAAGTCATATTCCACCTAAAGGTCTTACCATTGCTAAAGGAAGCAGAAAAATGCCTTCTTTGTCTTGTATATAACTGTTGACATATCTGAGAAAATTTGTCTTTTGGAAACAGACAATGTGATAGCACTTTTGATTTTATTTAGCTAACAGTCAGCTTTTATTCATCTCTGGGGAGTTGTTTTTATTTTTTTTTTCTTTTTTCTTTTTTTCGTTTGAATTTTTACCATTTTGAATGTTCAGGTAGTTACTAAGAATAATGATGCTATTAGATACTCTTGGTTACTTTGTTTGCATTGGAATGTGCTATGATAAGGAAAAAAATGTAACATTCAGTACCTTTGAGAACTGCTGTGCTTTTACCAAAGTAAGAAAATTAGAAAGTGTGTTTTATATGTTCCATATGAGCATTGATTTGATGAAAGTATGTCAGATGTCTACCATAGCTACTACCTGACCTTTGTCTGTTTCATGATAGCTTGGGGATGACCCTCATGTCTTGTCTGTTCATCTGCTGACACATCCTGCTGTCTGGGGAGATTTGCTGCTGCCAGAGGAGCTGCAGTGAGACTGCTGAGGGTTGCCCTGCTGTTTTTTCATATGTACACCAAAGATCAGTCCAGGAGCACATCAGGCATGGCTACATGGTGCTGGAGAGTGATCAAGGTCATAAGGAGCTTAGATGGTGTCTTCTTCTTGATTCTGCTGAAGATGGGAAAAGCTCTGGTAAGAGAAGGACAATTCCATGGGCCAGGTCTGAGTTGTATGGCTGGTGTCAACAGCAAGTTACCTTTTATCACTATGGGCTCTCTTTTTGATCAAGAAATGCTAGAAAGAGACAGGATCCACCTGAGCACAGAGGAAGAAAGCATCCTTGACAACAGACTGGTGAGGGGAGCTGCAATAGGAGAGTGAGATGACAACCCACATGTGAGCAAGGAAATAGACTGGGCTGACAAGCAAAAGGTGTGCAATTATATGGACATGTAATTCTTCTTGAAAACAAGAAAACAAGGCACAAGGGTGACCATTCCAATTATGCTTAAAGAAATAGGAAAATGCTAAGGGGGGCACAGTGGAATCTAATGGGTTAAACATTTTTTTTTTGACGGCAAGTATTCTGCTACCTCTATAAGCCAAAAATACTTCATCTTCTCAGCTACTCTTCCATAATTTTGTGCCACTGCAGCCACCACTTGGAAATTCAATTTAAATAAAATATAGTATTATCTCTACTACCTAACACCAGTAGTTAAATTCAGATCCAAGAGTTTGGTAACTTTGTTTTTTGTTTCCCACATTGTAAATGTGATGGATAGAATTTTGAGATAATGCAATTTAGAAATCATCACAGGATGCAATTGCATAGGAAAATAGAAAGTCTACAGTGACATCTTTAAAGTATTCACAATTAAGGAGATAGTTTTGTCTAGGGCAGATGGAATAATATTTTATTTGAGGAAATACAAGTTAACTTATGGAATGAGCAGAGGCAGATGAAAAGCAGAGGATAAAAGGAATTACATATTTAAACTTCCAAATACACTAAAGGAAATCACTAACAAGTGGTTACTATTTAAGGCCTGGAATGTTCCTATCTGCAAAAGCTTCTGCTGCTGCATATATTTTTAATGATGAACCTTTCTTTCAGCTGGCCTGTAAGACAGGAATATAATTTATAACTTAATAAGGACAAAAAGAAATGGGAAGAAAACTTTTGGCAAAAAACCACTGATGATATATTGATTTCTTATGCTTTCTTACCTGGTATCAAGCTGCATAACAAACTTATTATGAAACAAATTATGTATACTTCCTTTTCTCCAATATATTTTCAGCCCATAAAGCAATTCGTTCAAAGGATCTGATAAGTGAGACAGCAAATTCCCTACAGTGTATCCTCATGTTACACCACTCCTGGGTGTTATATGACTTCTGGGGCTGAACAGCTTGGGTTTGTATCCTATCCATTGCCTTACCCGCAGCTTTCAGTCTGGTTCCAATAGTCATCCACCCTGATTTTTCCCTTCCCTTCCCTTCNAGGCTGTGACATGCAGTGTCTCAGCACAGCATTTCTCTCCCTTTTTCCACTGTGACACAGCTCAGGTCATCAACAGTAGGTGAAGGCAGAGCACAGTATCCTGTCTGCTCACTGAACTCTGTTGCTGGCAAAATTCTCTTCATCCTGAACCAATGAAATTCCTGGACAGGATGAAGTCTGGAAATCTGACCTCTCAGATCTTCAAGACTCTGCTGCAGGTAAATCTTGTCACAGTGCATTATATGCTTTTAGCAGCTGACTTCTTCCCCAGCAACTAAATTCTCCTTGCTGGAAGTTCATGAGTGTTTATACCTGCAGAGAGAATGATTTTCTCATTCTTATTAGAACTATACTCTCGCTCCTTCCCTTTCTTTGACTTCTCCCTTTCCTTGCACTCTAGGCAACTAAAGTTCAGCTTGCAGCAGGAAAAAAAATCAACAAAAAGTAATCAAATATGTACAAGCAAACTGTAATTACAATTGTGTGCTAAAATTTTGTATATAATGCAAAATTAATAACTTGTACACAAAAATTCATCAAATTTTTCACAATATAATTTAATATATATTTAAAGGGATGTTTTAAGGGTATGGGAGTATGAATATTTTCATTTTAACTTTTATTATCCGAACAGCTGCTATTAGTAAAATGCATTCTTCAAACACAACAGTACTGCTGGTTTCTGGTCTAATTGTAGAACTGGTGTCAGTAACACATTAAAACTTAAAAAAAGAGGCAAATCTATATTTTTAGAAACTCAACAAAACCGTGTAGTATGTGATAACATTAGTTGGAAGACATTAGTTTAGGAGCTAAATATAGTGCATTAATTTAGTCGATTCAGGTAGGGTAAAGGAGTCACTCAAAATATCTTCTCTTCCAAAAATTTATTTTCTTGGTGAAAATAAGAGCTCCGGAGAAATTTTGTCTTCCTAAAATTTTAAACCTCCTTTTTTGTGCAATTATTTTTTTGTTACTGCTTATTACAAGCAGAGGAAGAAAACTGTGTTTGTGTGTGGAGCTTCAGCAAACCAAGTGGGACCTGGGAACCTGTCTCTGCTGTAGAGCTAAGTTAGCTATGCAGTTTTGGAAAGTTTGCTAGGGTCCTTACTGATTTCTGATAGAGAGCATTACTTTCTAAGGGAATGAAACGATCTGTGAAGAAACAGTATCAATTAATACTATCAGAGGCCAAAAGAACAGAAAAAGACCAAAACAAAAACAAAACCTCAAACCAAACCAAACCAAACCAAACCAAAATGAAGTGGACATGAAAAGAAAGGAGAAAGTCTGAAAATCTCTACCAATGAATGGAGACCTAACTTTCACATAAGAGTTATTTTGACTTCTAAGTGCTTGGAGCAAGGGTGGGAGGGAATGGGGGAAATGATACCATTATTTTATTATTTCTTCAAAAGATTTTCTCAGCTTCAAGTATTTCCCTTCTTCAGAATTTTAGTTTAGCTGCTTGGTTTTTTAAATCCCAGAGAGTTCATTTGCACTCTTCTATACCTCTATATTCCTGATATTTGCTATCCAAGAAAAATATTAAAAGATTATACGTTTGAAAAATATGAAACCTTGCATTTTTTTCCTTTAAATACCTAATATCAGATAGATGTAGGTACAACTAAATATGATGAGATAACAAGCTGCCAAAAGAGGCTGGTGGAGGATAGCAAGCATGCGAGCGCTTCCTTACTAAGGAGGGACCTATGGACCTATCCTGAGCACTGTCACCTCCTCCTACTTTCTGCTCAGCAAGCAGGATGATGTGACCATGGGCAGAACACACAGCAGTGGCAGTGTCTGGCATGAGCAGCAGGAAGGCAGAGCCTATTTTTATCGGATGGCCCCGAGAGATTTTTATTTAGCATTTCTGGAATGTTCACACGTGGCCTGTCACCTGGAGCTGTGCGTGTGCAGGGGTGAAGGTGTGTGGGTGTGCTTTTTTCTCCTAGAAGGGTTCCTCAGAGTGGGAGGTTTTCATCCCACATGTACCAGGCTGAAAGCAAAGAAACTGTGTTTAGAAAGGTGCTAAATAAAGTAAGTGATTGAACAGAGGAGAAGGAGGATGAAAGAACTATGCAGATGCTGCTGTCAAAATAAAATGGGACAATTGCTTAAAACAAAAGCCTGGAATACTTTAGTGTTCTTAAAAGATTTAATTAGAACTACGTAGGCCTGATTTGCCACTGTTTGTGCCTTATATAATTATAAAAATTGTTCAAGGTACCAAATTAATTATAAAAATTGTTCAAGGTACCATATTGTAATAAGGGGTGATATTTACATTATTCATCAAGAGTGAAAATGCATTAATGTTGCTGCACACTTTCAAATAAAATATATATGCAAACAAACAAAGAAACAAACAAAAAGCCATGATGTATGCGTTTGAAAATGGTTATGATAGAATGTAGAGCAGCCAAGAATCTCCAAATTGTTTCTATTTTAATTGGTTGTTTGTACCTTGTTCTCACTAACATTAACATAAATTTATTTTTTGTATACATGCAAATTATACAGTTATATCAAGATCTCTACATTGAAATTCTTCACTGAATTTGCAAGGCAACCTTACTTTGTAATGTACCTGTTACAGTATATAATGTTGCAATATTATTATCAAGCAACTGGGATATATTGTTTGGCAAATATAACACAAGAGTTCACTAATAAATTTTTAGACAGAAGGGATTTTCATCTGTTTGGTGGAAAATGTTTTATCTCTTGGTTCCCAGTTGACCATATGTGTAATGTGCAATTTTCTAGCAAATTTATGGCAAAGCAGCAGGGAAGAAGGCTGGTTGTTATAATGTCCTGTCATTTGGGTCAGGTGGAAATGCTCTGGAAGGTGGGAGGTAGCATCATCATACACAAAATTCCCTATTAAGCATGTTTACACAGGATAAATACCTGGAGTTCAGGGTTGCATTGTAATGAAAATATCAGGACAGCAAGGATGTACCCGGGAGAAGATAGGGATATGTCAATGCTCCTGTGGGTAGCAGCAGGGCTTGCTCATAATGGAAAAGCAGAGCAAAGACTACACAATGAAAGGCAAGACTTCTTTGGCAAGAATATGTGGTTTATTGTAAAGCAGATTGTTGCTGGAAGTCAGTGGTCTGAGGAAAGGATCTGACCTCTAAGAATATGGTGTTCCAGGGAGGGGATGTGTTTCAATCATTTTTCATTTACTCCTCTTCCCTAGCAGAACTGAACGAATCTGCAGATCTGTATCTGCAAGGAATATAAAAAATTACCTGATTTAATTTAATGTAGTGAATTTTGAGGGACTGCACTTCAAGGAACCTGTTTTGTAAGTGTACAGTCCCATCATGGCAGTCATTCAGTCTAATTTGAATAATACTTAGACTTCCATGAGAAAATTCTTGTTGGAATTTGCATGATAACTTAAATGATTATCCAGCCTCGGCAGTCTACCTCAGTAATAGAAATTTAGTTGTCTTTGGCAAGCTGTGTAAGGAGTTAATTAGCTTCACTGTGTTGTACCTTGTGTTTTGTTTAGTGAATTTATCTCTCTTCTGTCCTTGCCTGTCATTAACTTTCAGTCTCCTTGATTGCTGTCTACATGGATCTTCAAATTCTTCATTAATTATTTTAGGTAAACTCATTAGACACTGTTCCTTTTGTCTTTCTACACTTCAACATTTTAATCATATTTCCAGTCTCCGAAGGCAGAAGGAATGTAATTTTTCCGTGCTCTATTCCATTGATAAAAAATTGCAGTCTGGACTTTTTCACTCTGTCTTTCACAGAGCCTGAGAAACTCCCTGAAGTTGCAGACTTCCACAAAGGAGTCTCCATCCTGTCAACATGAATACAATCATTCATTCCTAGGGAGCCTACTTACCTTACAGTTGTTGCCACAGATAGAAACAAACACATTAATAATATATTGTAGTGACTTTTTTTTACTTAAAAACATCTAATTAAAAAAAAAATCTCATTGAGGAACTTGAAAGATTGATCCTTTTACAGTGTAAGAAAAATAGTGTGATCATTAATCTTTTCCAATATTAAAGTCTTCAACAAGTTGGCAGTGTTCATCCTAGCCTATGAGATACAGGCATTGCAAAGCTGACTTTAGAAATCAAGTGGCTCCTAATGTCAGAAAAATTGACAATCTTTCTATTGAAGACTTCCAAACATTTATTTTTGTAAGTAGTAAACAGTAAATTATTTTGCTAAGAATAATAACTCATAGAAAAGCAATTTCAGTTAAAATGATTTAAGATAAATCTATGGTTTCTGTGTGGTTGAAGTCTTCAATTTGTCTGGAAGTCTTCTTTCATACCTCAGATAGACTATCATACAGATTTTTCCCAAGTAGAGTGTATGAATGGATAATATTTTTTAATTTAGGTGGTGTGAGTTTTGTGAATGGGAGAACTGCAGTTCATAGGGTGGAATGTCTTTTAACATAATTTACTAAAGCATGTCCTGAGGGTCACATCAAACCATTTTCTTATTATAACTAGTGTGAAAGAAGAACAAGATTACACCAAGTTTAATTAGATTGGCCCCATAATTTATGCTGCTGAAAATTTGCTGAAACTGTTAATAAAACAGTCATGTACTCAAAGTTTACAGAAATAGCCTTCTTGCAATGTCATCACAGACTCACAGTTCCAGAAAGACTGCTTTGTCTAAATGTGCACAAAAATAAAGTCATAGATAGGTATAAATTATACTTTTCAGCATTTCAAATTATTTCAGTATCATTCTGCTGTAAGTCAATTTCATTAATATTTGCTGTACTGGAATTGTGGATACTAAACTTCCCTTAAATGAATTACTAGCAGATTTTTGATGGGTTTTGTGTTTTTCAACAGATGCTTTTGAAGTGTCTGAAAAACAAAATAATCCCATGTTTACTAAGCCAGGAAGAAATGTTGCTTTTACTTGCCCTTATAAAATTGGAGATTCAGTGCAGCAAGCGATGTGGGAAAGGATTAAAGCAGATTGGGTAGATATTGTCATTCTGTGCAACTCGTCAGGAAAGCAAAGCTTTGGTTCAGATTTCAAAGAATGTAAACCAGCAGATTGTTCTGATCAGGAAAACTCCAAGATTTTCCCTTAAAATGCTGCAGCCTCTGACTTTGTGATGTACTTCTGTGTAGCTGCTATATGATGAGTGTTACTACGGCTGGTCAGTAAAGGAGAAAATGGTAAATGTTTTCAAAATAGGACCTTCTGAGGCATTAGTATTTTTACCCAAATAAAATAACTCTTCAGTAATAAGTGAGGATTTATTTAAATACCACATTCCAATTAGCAGCATGTAAAAGATAGCAAAGTTAACAATAAATCTTGTTTTCTCAAAAAATAAGCTAAGTTTAAGCTCGTCTGATCTCATTACAGGACTTTAGACTTTTGTGAGAAACTGATTTGATATTAGCAATCACAGAATAGAATAGAATCATGGAATTATTTAGACTGGAAAAGATCTCCAGAATCATCAAGTCCAACCTTTGACTGGGCACCACCTTGTCAACTAAATAATTCCTGTTGTTTCTTGAACACTTCTAGGGACAGTGGCTTCACTCCCTGCCTGGGCAGAGTCTTTCAATGTCTGGCCACCTTTTCCTCATATCCAACCACAACGCCTTCTGGTGAAGCTTGATGGAGTCTCTTGTCCAGTCACTGGGTGCCTGGGAAAAGAGACCAACCCCCACCTGGCTGCAACCTTTTCAGGTGATTGTAGGGAGGGATAAGGTCTCATCTGATCCTCCTTTTCTCCAGGCTAAACAATCCTAGCTCCTTCAGCTGCTCCTCATATGACTTACAAGAAGGAGATGCTTTGGAAGGGGAGTGACTGCCTGAGTTTGCAGGAAGAGGTGGGTATTCTCCCAAAGACAGCACAAGGAGAATTCCCTGTCAGTACATTGTACTGCAGGGCCTTAGGGATGAGACCTGTCCTCCAACAAGGACCACACCCACAGTAGTATTTGTAATGTAGAAATTTGTAAACTGGGCTCCACCTTATTCAGGTAAGGGGTTTCCTCATGGAGAGCTGAGAAGCTCTCTAGGTTCTGCTGTTATTATCATCACAGATTGTTTATAATGGGAGCTACATGTCCAAACAAATAGACACTTGAAATTTCTGAAACTGTGGGTTGAATTCCACCTTTACCTCTATTTTCTGTTATGACTTAGGAAAAAAAAAAAAAAA
>VXBI01010658.1:301532-379279 GCA_013397375.1 Toxostoma redivivum
AAAAAAAAAAAAGACTTGGTTTTGCTTCTTCTCTGTAGAATGTATTTTGAAGACCTAATTCTTGCACCACCCCAGACCTTCTTCTGTTGCAGCATTCAGTCCAGCTTTCATTGCTATGCCCTTGTTTCTGGTGGCAGTGAGTGGCATTGCTGTGGCATGGTGGCATGGTCTAAAACTCCAGAACATGTTTAATCTCTGGTATGGTTAATTGAGAAGTGGAGAATGTGCTTGGTGACCATTTTACTTTGAATACTTGACCACAAAAATCCACGAAAATGAGCAGGATGTGATAAAAATACAGGAAACATGACAAAAATCCCCATCGCTGACAGTTTTAAACATTCAGATTTCAAAACCCTGACTATATTGGCATAATCAAGCATGTCTTAATTGTGTAGCAATAGAAATATTTCCTTCTTACTCCCAAGTGCAGTTCTTCTAACACCAAGATGAAAACATATAGTTGCAAAAAATACAGTAACCTTCAGAATGATCAGCTCTACCTATACAAAATATTTCTTCTCCAAAAGAAGAGAGTTTTGTTTCCATGCTTCTTTTGCTCTTGAAACAAATTCAATTTATGATTTTTAGTCCTAGCAAAGGCAGCATAGCTGTGGCTGTTCATTAGAGAAATAAAATATGAGAACATTGAAGAACATGAAGTACAGGATGATTCAGAAAACACTCTACTGTATCCCTTTTAAGCCCTCACCCTGTATTAAGTGCATTTGGTTGAGTTTTCATTAATTTCAAAGAAAGTAAAGTATCAAGGATTGCCCTCTTATTTCTCCTCAACCTTTGGAACTTTTTCATAACACACAATTAATATTTCTGGAGTGATATGGAAAAACAGTAAGTGGAGAGAAATAGCAGGGCGGGCATCAGCTCCCACTGCACCCTGTGGCACAGACAGTGAAGTCTCTCACAAACTCATCAGTGACTTACTCTGCTTGATCCAACAGTTGTGGCTAGAATAAACAAGCTGCTGCCAGAAACTTGCTACACTATTTTTTTTGGGTGTGTATGTTCTACCAGTTCAGTCATGTCATTTTCTTTGGCTTAGCATTATAGCTAAGCCACGTTCCAGCTTGGATTTTCTACCAAACTCTTCCGATTCTTTAAGCCTGTTGGTGTGACTCTGCATGGGCGAAGCGATTCTTCTCGCCTTGCCCAGTTCCAGAGTTATTTTGAAATACTGAGACTAGAAGGTGGGAGGAGAAGAGGAGAGCTGATGTTTAGGTTTTAGGTTGAGAGAGTAAGAGAAAAGATAAGAACCACCTTTTTAAAAAATTTTATTTTTTTTTTTTAGTTTACTTTTAAGCCATTGCTGAGAGGACCTCAAGAACTTTTGAAGAGGAGAAATCTTAGGTGAAAGGCTGTATTAAGAGCACAGGATTATTTTCAGAAGAGGTAACAGTCCAAAAACTGCTGATTCTGGGAGGTGGTATGGTAGAAAGAATCAGCTTGCTTCTTGTCTAGAGGTGAATGTATTTTTGCAAAGAAAAACAGCATGAAATCCTTGTTAAGAAAAAAGGGAGAGAGGAAAGAATAGATATATATTCGAGCATAATGAAAACAGCTTTTGTAGTTGTATCAGTAAAAGTCAGCATGCTGCATTCAATGTTTTTTAGTGCTAGTAAAAATTAAACCATGAGACTAATTCGGTATCACTAAGTTTATCCACTCTATCCCACTAAATATTGTGACTGTTGTTTTCCAGAAACAGGAATTTACAGGTTAAATTGGACTTCTGCAAATGTTTTTTTGACCTCAAAACCTGGAACATATGAAGCAATGTATTTGTAAAGTAGTGTAGTTCTTGTTGGATGACTCTTAAGTAATAGCTGAATATTCCATAATTATACAATGTGTTCAAGAGATTTTGGATAAATTTCTGATGTGTTCTTCACCGTATCTCTCCTTCTAAAAATTCTATCAATACAGAGATGAGTTGTGACACCAGATTCCACATCTAAACCCATTTTCTGTGCTTTTCTTACCATGCTTTTTTCTTTGAGACAGTCTTTGAAGAAAGAAAGCAGACTTGAAATTCACATATTGTTTTGGTAGATGATTGAGAAAGAATGGGATGTGTCATAAGAAAAGATGGAAATATTAGCAGGGCTGAAAAAAAAAGTACTTATTCCCTCCTGAAGACACAGACATTTTTAGAGATTTAAATTTTTTTTTCTTGCTTTAGCCATAAGCAGGGTAACAAGTTCTCTTAGGCAAAGTAAAACAGAAACATGTTTTTGTGTGGTCCCCCTAGATCTGAAAAACAGGTTAGTAGTTGTATTAACATGCATGTTGAGAGGGTCAGAGTTATCTTACAGTTTTTACTAGGCCTTTCACCAGCTTTGTTGCCCTCCTCTGGACACATTCAAATACCTCCACCTACTTCTAAATTTGTGGGGCCCAGAACTACACATAGTGCTCAGGGTGAGATCACGCCATGGCTGAGTAGAGCAGGATAACCTTCATTAGCATCCAGATGAAAAGCAGGGAAGTACTTGTACAGTTGCTGGGGGTTATCATACATTCCTTGTGAGCTGGAAGGAGGCAGCAGTGCTTCTGGGCCATGGGAAGCAGACAGAAAATAAGAACTGCAGTAAGGGAGTGAGGAGAACCAGGACAGGAGTCAAATTAACTTCCTTCTTCCTTCATGAAGTCATTCAGTATGAACACAAGGTATCACACCATCTCTGTGTGTCTCTGCTCAACCAAACACCATTCCCTGGCCTTGAATGCATTCGTGCTGGATCTCTGCCTTTCAGCTATGGGGTAAACTATTTCAGTGAAACCCAGTTAGGATACCATACATGCCAGCCCAACAAGGCATGTGGCAAAATACATGAAAGTCTTGACAGAGCAGTTCAAATCTCTTGCTAAAACAACTCTCTGGCCCATCAGTGCTTCCTCCTCAAAACCAAAGCTGTGCACTGAAGGTTGAAAAGTGTCCTGCAAAAAAAATTTCCCAAACTTACAGAGAAATACTAATACTTAACAGAAATTGCACTGATGCCAAAAATATACTTAATAACCTCTTGTCAGCATAACACCTTTGTCGAGAACATAAGAACTAAAGAGACACATGACATGCCTCTGACATGTTTTTGCAAAATCTTGACTGGGATGTTAAAGTCAGTAATTACAAAAGGTTTTGTATAGTTTAAGAAAACAAATGCCTAAGTGAGGTTTTGCTCACTTCAAATAAGAAAAGGCATGGGCTTTCAGTTGTTGCTAGTTAAAAGAAAAATAATCAAATTATTTTTCTAATCCACATTTAACTGACAGCTGATAATCTCAGCCCTCAAACTCATTAACTCAGAGATTATTGTCTTGACCTGATAAAACTGAAGGTGAAACTTCAGAAAAAGGAAAAGGAAGTCTGGAGCAGTTAAACGGAAGGGTGAGGATGCTGCTGAAATCTGCAGCTCTATCCAGATTCACCCATTCTTGATGACAAACAAATATAAAATTTTAAATTTTTTTCCCTTGTTACTTTTAGGGTTCTTTTTGTTGTTGTATTTCTGTAAGTACTCACTTGCACAATGACTTTCTCTGGTGGGTAGCATAACAGCTAGTAAAAAAAAGACATTATTATTTTTCCTGAATTTGGAGGTAAGTATATGCACCCTCCTGTCATTTAAAGTACACAGGAGCTGAAAATATTCTGGCAGTAGAGTGATTTCATATGCAGTTATAACACAAAAGGTGTTGATTTGTGTTATCAGGCAGCCTTCTCTAGAGTGTCATATACCTTCACCAGTGTAAACTTCTGAGAGAATTTTCTTCTTTTTTCTTTCCAGTAAAACAGCCTTGGATTCAAGGATAAGACTCTTCTGTAATCAGTATTTTTTGTTATCCTTTCCAATGAACACATTAATAATAAAGAGGTGTACCTGAGCAAGTCTCAGGTGGGATTCAGGACAGACAGATAAGAAGATGCAAACCATTTTCATTCTAGAGAGGAAAGTCATCTGGTGATGGCTCAGCAGCTGTCATTAGTGACACTGATTGCTTTCCTTTGCTTGTGAACTAAGCACATTCTTGTCTACCCCAATGGAAGCCTTTGGGGCAGCTGTGATTTCATTGTAGAGTGAGCAGAACATTAGAGGGAGTACACTTGAAGACAGATTCACCAATGAATAGCTGAGAACTTGAGCTGTGGACTACCTGTGTCTTTGATAATATTACCTCTGTTCTTCCCTCCAACGCTTTTCACCTAGAAAATAAGTATTACCTCACACAGACTTGAGCACTATAAGAATAAATCGGCTTATACCTTGAAGCCATTTTCTTGTCTGTCTCTACCTTTAGTTATTACAGGTTGTTCTTTAGTTTCATTTGAAGATATGATTCTATTCCAAAGAAATCAATGCACTTCAAGCAAAGTTACTATATGTTTAACCTTTCCTGCCTAGGTGGCAGTTTTCAAAGAAATCCTTTTTGCTTAGGCTAGAACAAATGCGGCAGGTTTCCTGGTGTCCATCATCAAGGCAGGTACAATACTAGGTGATTAAAAAAAGGAGATGATAATGGGAGAAATTTTTGTGATTTTTTTTTGTTTTTATAAAAACAGAACAGATTTCTTTTTGAATTGCAGCAGAAACTAACTGATTCCATTGTGTGCAGTACTGGAAAGAAAATCTCTTGAGCATTGAGATGATCTTCCTGGTACTATGAAAAATAACTTGCTGCCCATGGCAATATTGAATGATTGTTTGGTATTTCCCATGGGACAACATTTACAATGACAGAACCGCAAGGTCAGCTTGGAAGAGACCATGGGGGGGGAACTTGTTCAACCTCTCTGCCCAAGCAGGGTCATTGTGGAGCACATGGCACAGGATAGTGTCCAGATGTCCTCTGAGCAATCTGTCCCAGTGCTTGGACACTCACACAGTAAAGAAGTTCTTCCTCATATTCAGGTGGATCCTCCTGTGCATCAGTTTCTGCCCATTGCTTCTTGTCCTATTGCTTGGCACTGTGGAGAAAAGCCTGGATTCATTCATCTTCTTGGCACCCACCCTTCAGGTACTTATGGACTTACAGGTTGGACTTAGTGATCTCAAAGGTTTTTCCCAGCTGAGCTGATTCTGTGATTCTATAACATTGATGATGTCTCCTCTCAGTCGTCTCTTCTCGAGGCTGCACAGGCCCAGTTCCCTCAGCCTTTCCTCATAAAAGAGACTCTCCAGCTCCTTGATCATCTTTGTTACCCTCCACTGGACCCACTGAGGAGCTCCAGGAGCTCTCTCTTGCACTGAGGAGCCAAGAACTGGACACAGCACTCTGCTTGTGGCCTCACCAGGGCTGAGTGGAGGGGTGGGATCACCTCCCTCAACCTGCAGGCAGTGCTGTTCCTAATGCACCCCAGGATCCCACTGGCCTTCTTGGCCACCAGGTCACACTGCTGGCTCATGGACAGCTTGTTGTCCACCAGGACCCCCAGGTCCTTCTCTGCAGAGCTGATTCCCAGCAGATCAGCCCCAAACTGTACTGGTGTGTTGGGTTATTTCTCTCCAGGTGCAGGACTCTGCATTTGACCTTGCTGAATTCCAGACACTTCCCTGCCCATCTCTCCAACCCATTGAGGTCTTTCTGAAAGGCAGCTTTCAGACAGCCCACTGGGGTATTGGCCACTCCTCACAGCTTTGTGTTAGCCAAGAACATTAGTTTAAGCAGACTGAGAATTTTATCAACCATACATTGAGTCACTTCCATATGGACTGCTTTCTCATGAGGAGAAGGAAGGAAATAGAAAAGGATTATACAAAGCACAGCCATTTTTTTTTTCACACTGCTGTGCTGTGCTCACTCACCTTTGGTCATCCCAGTCAAAACTTTGTTAAGAGCTGGTTCAGCATAATAAAGGCTTTTTAGAAATGAAGAAATTGCTGTAAAATTTGAATATTGAGCATGAGCTGTCATGGAATAATGTCTTTATGTAATCATTGATTTTTCAGCTTAGTTTGTAATAAAAAGTTCATGCTGATTTACATTTTTACAAAATACCAATTGTATTTATTGCAATAATATTTTAGCAACTTGAGATCAAAAATGGTTTATTACCTACATAGCTGAAGGGATTTTTGATGCTGTTTAGATGTTAGATTTCCTATTGATCTTCTGCATCACCTCTGCTCATCACAAAAACGTGAGTAGCAAATCAATTTGCATAATATACAGGAGCAGGTAAGGATGGATATGTTAACAGCTCATCCTACTATCCCCCTCAGAGAAAAAAAAAAAAAAGGTATACATTAAAATATTTAATTTTCTCACCAAAATTTTAAACTTGAAAAAACCTATCAGTTCTACAGCCTATGAAAACGCACCATTTTCTGTTTTTCCCCCCCTTTTTTTCACATTGGGAAAACAAATTGCTTAGTCAAGTTCCTTTGTCAGCTAAATGCTTACTGTGGTATTAGCTGAAACATGTTAAGGGTGATTTGTCAGGAATCACATCAAGCTAGGCATTCCTATTCCTATTTTGTGCACAGAGGACAGGTGACTTCTTGAAGTTTTCTACATCTTCTAACATTTTTTGTCCTCTGATTTTGTGCTCCAGATTTACAGCTCTATCCAAAGCAATAGTTTAAGCCACTATCTAAGTTTGCTATATTCCCTGTCAAATATCTCTAGTGGTCTGATGGAGAGTATTTCTTCTTCCTAAGAAAAAAAATGGTGACTAGAAAATGTATTCCTTCCCCTGCCACAATATACGAGGCTGCTGGAATTTTGAATTTTTCAATACATATTTGTATTTCCCTGAATCAAAGGGACTTTTCATGCTTTTACAAGACAGTGCTAATCTCATGCATGTTGCAGTTTGCAAGTCTACCTGGATTTTTATTGCATTTATTGGTTTCAGTGGGAAAGTAAGCAATATCAGCATTATATTGGAATCAGATATTTTAGACTATATTAGCATGTAAGATGCAGTTTCCTCCACTGTGTTTCTGACTAAATGTATGTCTTCAGAAAGAAGAAGAGGATCACAGAGGCTTTATCAAAAACTTTGTATTCTACTCAGATTGGAGAAAAATCACCTGTTGAGATGAAGGTTACTCATGGTTTGTACTATATATTTATTAAGATCTTCTCTTCTGTGTCTAGTCTTTAATCCCCTGAATCTTACAGTCTAATTTTAAACTATATAGACATGAAAAATTAAAAATTTTAAAATATAATTACTACTATTCATTATTTTTGGATGAATATCCTTTGATGCTTCACAGCTACATATAGAGACTCTACTCTGTGTCATGTTATTAACAAATTACTTCTTTTGATTTGATAGCCTTTTTATTACTTGTGTCTTTGTTAATGTCTTTTTTCCTCAAGTCACCACTTGCAAAACTGAGGCAAAAAATTATATTCTAATATTCTATGATACTCTTTGTCTTATCTTTTTTTCCCAGTTCAGCTTCACTATAATTCTTTAGGATAGCTGTTTCACTCCATCTCCTTTTTTTTTTTTTTTTTTATTGTAACCATCTATGAGATCTCATTCCTGTATGATTCAGTGATAAGCTCCACAGCTCCACTGTCAATATGTCCTCATAAAGCCTATTTCTCTCATTCTGGCTGTTGGGTCACTGTTTGTACCAGGATGAAGCTCTTTCTAGAGTGGCCAGAGGCTAGGGACCAGCCTTTTGTTTCAGAAACCACCTTTCCTCTATACCATTTCATCCAGGCACTGTAACATTAAGTTGCCTTAATGAAATTGAAATTACTATTCTTAGCATAGACAACAGTTTCAGAATAATTCATGTTTTAAGACGGATGTAGGAAAGACTGCATCAGTATCTGAAGAATGTGTGTGAGGAGAAGGGGTACTGGTACTTTATCAGGGGCCAGATGTGAGACAGCTGGGAAACATTCAAGCTGCAACTTCTTTTTTTTCATATGACTTGAATCTGAAATGTATTCACAAAAAATGAGAAAACAAAACCCCATTTTTATTGACAGTTTCATGCTTCCCAATAATAAATCAGCATCTGAAGAAAATTTTTTCTGCTTTTTCAAAGCAGTAGCTGCTTTGAGAAAAGTCCTTCAACTTTTTTTTCCTTTTAATGTTCTTCTAGCCTCCTTCTAACAGTTATGGAAGATCTCATTTTCATGGCATACACAGCAGAGAAAGAAGAGGAGAAGAATCATCACTCTGGCAGACAGAGGAGATTTATGTCAACTGCAAAACATCTCACACAAACACAAGAAAAGACTATTAAGTTCCTTCTTAAGAATGAAGTAATCAAAGCACAGGCTTTTTATTTGCAGCATAGACTTTATTTTCTCTGTGCTGGCAAGACATGGAAGGTCAAACTGGCTGTGCTGGGCATGGCCTGGGCTGCTTTGGCAGGACAGTGATGTGATCCCAGCTGTCCTTGAGCTGCATTGCAGCCTGCAGTTACCTTATCCCTTAATTCATATTCAGGATTAGAGACTATTTGTCCTTCTGCAATTGAAACACTTTTACCTAGTAGGTGGACTCTTAAGTATCAGTTTTAGAACAGCTCTAATATGCAGAATGGAGCTGCATATGTTTACATAAAGTTAATTTTGTCTGAGAAATCTATGTGAATGAAAAGCTTATGTGACAGGTTGAGAAAGAAAATGTGTTTGATGTTGTCTATGTTCACGGGTTTTGCATCTCAAATTGAGAACTCTATAGAATAATAAATACCCATGATTTTCCACACAGGAGGTGTTATTTTGCTGCCGGGCAAACAGTGCTATTCAGCTGACAAAAGCAAATGTATCAGGGCTCCTTGTACCTAGATTTAAAAGTATGAACAGCAGCTTGGTATCTGACAGCTTTGTGGTTTTACAGGCTTCTTGCCACTCACCACAGTAATTTCAGTGTTTTCTTTTTGGGGATGCAATTGAAGTGTAGCCCCTGCTCTCCTCCCCCACTCTTTCACCCCCTTCACTCCCCCCGTCATGCCCAGAAGAAAACAAAACAGGAAGACTCTGTCACTGTCAGGTTATATTTAATAATTTATTATAAGGTTTAATTGCGCAAAAAATAAATGAGAACATGGAAGGTATATGAGTAAATGATGCAAAGCAGAAGAAAGCATGACTGAGAACATTTACAAAACAATACACATACATATGTAGTTGTATGTGTGCATATGTATATACTCTGCTGAAACCTACAGAAGAAATCACACAGAAATTGAACAAACAGACGAAAAAAATAAATCCTTAAACAAACAGAACTAGAAGGCAGACCTGAGAATTAGGATCTATGCATCTTTTGGCCTTTTACAAATCTGCTGAATTACTGAGGACATAATCCCAGCTAATGAAGGTGCTACCATGACAGCTGATAATCGTCTATGTCTGCACACGGCTAACTGCGTGCCTGGCCCACCTATGCCTGATTCCACTTTTCTCTTGAAGCATACACAAAAATGTTGGATATGGTGTTCAGGTTTTTGTTAGGGTCTTTTTTTGAAAGGGGTTAGTGGTGGAGACATCATGAGTCTGCTTACAAATCAGGTACTGGTTCTGCTTGGCTGGCTAGGAAGAGCATCACAGCCTGACAGTGAAAAGCCCATTTTGTGCAGCCTTCTCCAGTGGAAAGCTTTCTTCACGTGCACAGGAAAATAGGAGCCCAGGTTCTTCTGAGAATAACAGGAACACAAGGCTTCTCTTCACTATTTGAGCAATAACAGCATCATGTGATTATTATATACTTCAGCTGAAAATCTAAAATCCTAAACTAAAGTGTCCTTTCAACTTTTGCTGAAGACTTTAAAATATGTTTAAAATATCATATACCATTAAAAACACCTTGTTTTTGGTTTTCTGTACTCCTGAACAAGGACACGTTGCAATGGATGTTTGGTTGCTTTTAAATTTCACTTGCTGAAGGTTTTCAGATATACAAATGCTTGAATGTGAAATAGATGAGGAAACACAGAACTGTACTACTAACAAGTTGGTTTATTTCCTGAGTTATCAAATGCCATAGCAGATAATTCTAAGTTGTGCACAGCCTTACAAATGAAACCTTGTAGCATTGGGTAATTTCTTATGATCCCCCGATATGCCAAAATAACAATGTAATGGATTTGATTACACAGAAGGTCTCAATTGGAGTCCTGATACACAAACACCCATAAGCTGAGGAGATGGTATTGTTTTGCTGCTTTTAGGGACAGTTGAAATGCATGCCTGCTTTACTGAGGGTAAAAAAAGGAGAGAGGTTAAATATCTGGAATACCAGATTGTTTTGATTATTTGTGGTGCTGCCCTTATTTCTTTTCTCTCTTGGTACTTTCAGCTTTTCTTTTTGAAACAATTGCTTATTTTTGAGATTTGAAGAGAAAACAAAATCTGTAGTGCACTTCTTTGCAGGTATGTAATCTGTTTTAATTCAAATTCCGCAAACATATTAGTTCTACCAGGATAATCCACAGGGAAAATCACATCACACATAGCATAATAAGAACAACATGTTATTTTTTTCCTCAAAAAACAATCCCAAAACAACAGTTCCATTTTTGTACCATAGTAATATCAGTGAACAGCAGCTGAACAAGGGAACAAAACCAAAAAGAAAACAACCCCAAACTTATCAATATTTCATTGGTTTAAAAACTAGTAAGCTACACACAAGAGAAACTTCCAAAAGCTCAATTTGAAATGCAATATTAGAACTCTTTAAATATTTTATGAGTCTGTCAGGTTGGGACCCAGTAAGAGTTTGTTTGCTGTTTGTGTAAACAAACCATTGTTTATTGCTGCTTAGTTTCAATATTTCCCATAGATTTGTCCTTTCCTTTTGGAATTTTTTTTCCATTTCTTTTGAATAAACTCCACCAACTGTAATTTTGAAATTTTATGTTGAACAGTTTCTGTGTTATTTCATGCTGTACCACTCGCTCAAATAGTTAAGAGGGAGGAAAAAAGAATCAACAAAGCAAAATGACACAACCATGGATAGCAATCAACTTAGTGTACCATCTAAACTGCAAAACAGTTCCATGGGCTTTTTAAGGTCTTAGAAACTTTGCTGAAAGGAAATAAATATAATAAAATGGGTTGTCATTAAAAAAGCTGAGTGTTGATTACCTTGAAGGATATTCTAGGATAACTACCATCTGTGTGATTTGAATGCATATATGAGATTAAAGAAAACTAAAATCTTTTCTATAATAATAAAATTAATCTTTTTCATTTGGTCAAAAAGGGGAACATTTAAATTTGATCTTCAAAGGAATATTCAATGATTAAAAGTACAACTAAGTCTTTAAAGGGTGTAAATTCACATCTCTTTGAAAAAGACTTCTGAATGTAGGAAAGACAGTCACCAGAGTTTGGATCAACAGGCAGAAAAAGAATCTCAGTTTATGAAAGAAGGTGAAAGTTAGAACCTGTTATTTTCTTTATTGATTTCAGACCTATTCCTTTACCTTAAAGAACTTCTCTGACTGTAATATGTTCATGATAATCTTCTGCTCTCCCTTGACTGTGTGTCTTGGGCTAAAACATTGTTTCTGTGAGGAAACAGGCTGTTTTAAGGGCTGGACCCACCAAGGAACACAAGAAACTGGACTCCTCCACACCCCCACTTTTGGCAGGGTAGTTCAGCAATTAACCCTTTTAATGACCTCCACCTGACCTAAATTCCCAGCCACCTTCTCTGTTAGGCACCAAAATGTTTTCACAAATGCTCAGAAACAGCTTGTTCCAACTATACCATACAACTTAACCACCTGCCTCCTCTCCAGGTCTTATCCCAGGACTGGGGGACAGGTGGAGAGGACCAAGGAAACACAGCAGGCAGAACAGATGAAGTATAGCTGCTACCAGCATTTGTTAGGTTACTCCAGAGAGTTCCAAATAAGAAATCTTACTTCAGAAAAAGGAAAGATTTCAGATTCAGAGGAGAGTGTTCAGAGGATTGATCTCACTACCAGTTTGATTCCTAGGGGTGGGTTTTTTTGGTTTTGTTTGTGTGCTCTTTTGTGTAGGGTTTTTTTTTTAAGGATGATGATTATTATTTTTGTAATCATAAAGATGTGAGTGAGGGCACCAGGACTCTGATTTTTCAAATTTATTTTTAAATCTTATGTGCATCATGCTCCTTTAAATATGCTCTGTTACGGAGCTCTGTGAAAGTCCAAATCAATGGTATTTATTTACAGTAGCTGAAACTCTGCCTCAGTGAGTACTCCCTAGTGCAATTTCCTTCAAAGCTGAGATGCTCAATAGGAGTTAATCCTCTGAACAGCTTTGTAAGTCTGACACAAAGGGTTATTTCCAAAACCAGCCCGTCTGTCTACCAGATAGGTGCTAAAATGTTCTTTTAGGCTGCAGACCCCAGGAGTATAAGCTGTCCGCCAAGTTCTCAGACTGTATGGTTCAAGGTGTAAGTAAGGCAACATAAAAGACATTTCCAAAACACACACATTCCTGGGGAACCGTGTTGGGCTAGAGCAGAAGACAGACCTTCACAGCCGTGCCTTGTGGGCTGTGGTGTCAGGGTATCCGTGGGCTCGGGGTGACCACTGCTGCTTTGACATCTCAGGCAAAAGGTTCCACCCCGAGGCTAGATACCCACAGCAGTCTCCCAAACACTAAACTGGACCAGGCTTTTCTCTTCCACATGAAATGCTGGTTCATACCTGCCAAATCACCCAGGAAATGGGAGACCCTTCCCAGGTCTCTCCCAGCCTGCATCAGACAAGTCAGCACGCTCTCTCCCCTGCCCTCTGAACCTGGGCTCCTGCACAGAAACAACTCATATTTTTAGGAGGAAGAAGAGCCTGCAGGGCTTGGTAGGATATTCCTCCACCAAGAGGGTCTTGTCTCTGCTTTTGTCCCTATTTTTTTTTTTCGTTCTTTTCTAATAGTACAATGCACTGGGAGTTCAGAGAAGAGGAAGAGCATCTGTATAACAATGGGATAAACAAGTGATGAGTTTGCCAATACTTCCGTCAAAGCATGGGAGTCTCAGGAACATTGAGACAGCCTCAGCTATGTGAGTTCAGATACTACTGGGGCAGGCTGCCACCACGTCACAGGACTGACTAGTGCCATTGCTCTGACTAATTTCTTGGCCCTGATTAGGCTTGATTTATAAAGCTGTAGATTTACCTTACTACCTGTGCTATAGCTTTACAGTTATATATCCCTACATATAACTTAGGATTTAATGTTTGAGCTAGAAATACCACAGGAAATGTATACAAAGCTATCTAACACAAGTTTCAAAAGATTATTTCCACACTATCCATATTGTTAGCCGGTGTAGTTAGATAAATTAATTAATATGAATTACTAGCCATGGCTGGCATATCTCTTGTAACCTTATGCTTACTTAAAAAGACAGCTTTGTAGTTTTAGAAAAAAAACCTCAGTGTTCTAAAGGGTATTTAACACCTCTTTTTACAGTTTATTCAATTGGATTGTTACACTACATAATTAATTTGTAGTATTAACCAGTAAATTTTATAAAATTATTTAAGTGATGAATAGCTTATTGTACTAAGATATAAACAAAAGCACAGTATCTTTCTTTTTCTCTTCAATACTTTTCTGTTTGTGCTGTCTATATGTGTATTTGAAAAGAGGAATGTATGTTAGAAATATTTACATGTGTTAAAATTAATATCTTTTAATTTCCTTTTTTCCCCTTTGAAATAAAACTGTCTTAAGCAGACATTTATTATTTTCTTTGAAATGTCTATAATTTACCCAACAATGGTAGAATGGGAGGAACTTTCCTACAGAACTCTGTCAGAACATTTTGTAATTAGAAGAATAAAGGTTGAGCACCTCTGTATGTATTTTTATGGATCATAAAGGAAGATATTATCCAGAATTCAATGAGCTGTGAAATATTCTAAATAATATTTTTGACAATATGTGGCTGCAGTGAGTTCCACAAAATTGTGTGATAACAATGGCTTTGCATTGTGCAAAATACTGTTTTTTCTATACTGCACAATGTATGTTAGGCAGACTGGTACTTGGTCCCTCCAACCAGGTTAGGGAAAATGAGCCCATCACGCTTCAGAGTAGCTTGGAGCTGTGAATTAGACTGAATACATGACATTGCCTCCAGCTCCTGATAAAGAAGTTGAATGCTGCAGGAAACTTTCATACTCAAGATGGTCCACTGCTGTGTGCTTAAGTGTTTGCCAATTTCTCCTAATATTTTTAAAGATTACAGAATCTGTTTTTATTTTTGTTCACACTTTTCACTTCCTTTCATAAATTTCTCTACCTTTCCATAATTATGATTTTCAAAGAAATAAGAGGTTAACATGTATCATTCTTAGGTAAGAAGTCAGAACCCGTGTTTTTCCATGTATTTTCTGTTTTTCCTTGTAACCATCTCAAATCAGAAGAATTTCAAAAAAGTGGTTCTGGATATCTCCTGTCACAGCATCTATGGAAACTCAGAAAATGCGGCAATTAACATCCACAAGGATAATTTTATTTTTGTAATTTATTCTGTTCTAAGTATAGGAACAGTGATGAGAATAAATGTTTAACTAAAGCCTTTTTTTGCTTACTGGTATGGAGTTGCCAAACCAGCCAAATAATTTTGTGCTGTTTTCTATGCCCACTCTGTCTTGCTATCAATTTTTCAAAAAGCTCAAAACAATGTGTCAGCTGACTAAAAATTAACTTCATTCATGTCAAATATTCTCACAGGAAAAAATCAACTGTAAAATATATTAATGCACTTGACAATCTCAGGATTGTAAGAGAACATAGTAAATCTGTTGAACCTCGTGAGGATTTCTGTATCAAAGAAACAAAAAACCGCAATGAAATTAATTCTTTGGGACTTTAAATGTTATATTTAAAAATATTAACTTCTTCATATTAGAGAGCCTATTACTTTTTGAGCTTGAATTCAGTTAAAAAGGAAATATTGCATCCATTACAGCTTGCAATATTCATAACAATATGGACATTGTCAAGTGCTTTAATTTTATTTAGTCATACTTAAGCCTTAATTACTTTCCTATGTGCTTTAATTGTGTCTGTAAAAATTTGTCGAGCTGCAGACAACTGTGCATGCAAAAATCTTTGCAAAGTGAAACTTCAATTTTCTTCAATAGCACTGGTTCACCAGCAGATTGTAATATTTAGGTTTCTAAGCACAATACTATTTAAATAATTGCTGAATATACAGCACCTTCACCCATCACCTTTTACTGTCTTTTAAGGACCTGGACAAGGAGACAAACTTCTTGTTACAACAAGGGAGTCAATATTCTTTGCAGTTTCTTTCATCCCACCATAATTCTATCCTTGTTTCCAATATAACTCACCTTTTTATCTAAAATAAAAAGTGAAGAGCATTTAGTTATAATATCAAGAACAAACACAGCACTCTTCATGTAGTGCAAGACTTTATAACTGCAGAATTCATATATGCAGGCCTTTGATTTCAAAGTTATGTCATTACAGTGGTGTTGCACAGTCATTATCTTCTACTTACAAAACATAGACAGTTCTCTGTGGTGAAAAATGTAGAATTCTAATATGTCCTGTTGTGTAATAATTGTGTTTAGAAAGAGTCACAAGTATTTGAATGATGTATGGAAAAACGAAATTTTCCGGTGTTGTTGGATCTATTCTCGTAATCAAACAGCAGCTTTTCACACTTTTCCCACTGTTCACTCCATTCTGTGTGTGGATAAAAGCCACACTTATTCCTTTGCAGCAGGTATAAAAAGGAGCCAAAATACACTGATATTAAACACTAAAGCAGAGATTAATTGGAACTCATTACTCTTTCCTTTTTAGTATTTTGTAAATAATTCTATATTTCATGCTAAAATGCACAGCCATTCAAGACAGTTATATTTTCTAGTGGAAAAACACCCTGCATTTTCTAGGTTACCAGATGAAAACTAGCACATGTGGCTGGTGAACTAAGTCTCAGTAGAGGTTTATATGCTACAGGCTGACAGTCTTTGTAAGTTCCTAGAAATCAAATATCTCACAAAACCCTACTCCTCATAGCATTGCCTTTTACACTGGAAAGCTGAACAAATATGAAGTTCACTCATTTTCTGATAAATGCAATACACAGATATGATTAATGATTGACCTTTTTTTCTCTTTGCCATAAGCAGCTAAGGGTCGTCACAGACTGCCTGCACTTAGCAACTTCTAAATAAATGGGTACCTGAAGGCTGTATTTTGTACTTGAATTATTGCTATAGAGAGCACTTTAAAACACTTTTGCCCTAAGATACTCAATTTCAACCCCTCTTCCAGCAAAGTCTTATTAACTTAGAATAAAACTTGATTGTAGTTTTCTGCATCCCAACAGGATTTCTATACATGTGTTGTGGAATGAAGTATTTTCCTGAAATATCATGCTAGACTTTTGACAAAATGAAAGAGAGCAGCTATTGTCAATGTTTCAACAAACTTCTTTGGTTTGTCACTATATTTTCAAGCTTTACTTGTAGCTTTTGTGGAACAAAAAAAGAAGAAAACAAACGCAGCAAAGCCTCCCAAGGACAGAACTTGATACATGTGACCATGTGCCTGCCACAAAAAGTAATGTCTAAATATTTGCTCAGTAAATCAACAAACTCCCTGCTACAAGAGAGTCTCCCTTCTTTTTCCTTTAAATAGGCAGATGAAATTGTTTCAAGGAGTATACTCACAATTTAAACTATAAATAATGACATGTAGCTGTTTAAAAAATGGGACTTTTCAAGTTCCTTAGCACCATTTGATGATTTATTAGCAGTCTGTTTCAATTTCACCTTTTCTGCACCAAGTGACTTCAAAATCAAAAGTACCAGCATGCATCAAGCTATAATATTCACAGTTAAGATATATTAGTAACTATATTTAGCAATGCCATGTGTTATTGGTTCATAGGGGTGAGTATATTGTTATCAAAGAGTGATTAAAAAAGATGTAAATCACGGTTACAGTTATATATTCATAACACATCCTCAGAACCAGAAATAAAAGCGAAAACTATTTTATTTCTTCTACTTTATCATGTACTAATGCTAAGTTCCATTTGTACCAGCTGCACATGGTTACCACTGAAGACATTTTGTTGCCCTCCATCCTTTCACAGCTCATTAGCTGAAGACAGAGAGCAACTCTTGGGTCAGGAGTAGACGTATTATCTGTGTGCCTTGCACAGGAAGAAAGCCGAGACTGGAACAGGGTCCCAGGGGGTCCCTGGGTCTATTTAAAGGCCGCTGGAGTCTCTAGGCAGGCAGCTCTACCATGTGTTCCAAAAGAGAGTCTTCTTTCTCATGGAAGCACTAGGAGCTGTACAAAGTAGTCTCAGTGGGCCATCACTTAGGTTATCAACAGGCATATGCCAGGAATTAAAGCAATGCCATGAAAACAGAATTTTCTGGCAAACTATAGTCACGGTGTCTGCCTGGTTCTCATGGAGCTTTTCTGAGGAACATTTGTGGAAGCTATGTGAATACACCAATGTTACAGTGACATCATCTGCTGTTTTGGAGTGGCATTAATGACAGCATCCACTGGCTCCTGAATACTTTTGTGCTTCAGGTTACCAGTTATCTTAGACTGTGTTAAAGTACATTATAAAGTTGCGTCCTCATTTTCAAATTCTAGTGTGCTTGTGTTTGGTCTCTAGAAGAAATAGATTCCAAATAGGTCAGATTTGCTACAGATTGGTTGTGTTCTGCAGCTTTGTTCAACTTTCTGTATATTGTATGAGACCTCACAGGTATTTTATAAATGTTGAGAAGATGGTTGCATTATGCAATGAAAGCAAAATATTTAGCAAAACTGCTTTATATGGCCATATACATAGCCAAAACTGCTATAATGCCCCTTCCCTCCTTTTTTTGGTGTGTTTTCTTTGAAAATAGAATCTACATTTTCATTATCTTGACAATACTCAAGCATGGCATAGGAAGGCAAAGCCACAGACAGCAACTCTTCCCCAGGAAATAAAAAGAGAACATTATATAGATCTTATGCTTTTAATCAAAATACAGTTGAACTACTAGGCTGAGGATTTAGATAGGTTCTTAAAGTATATGGACAGTGGAACTATAAAGCAGCTATGGTATTCTCCTGTTTTGCCTTTCCCCCACTTTTGGACTATGTAGAATATATAATTATTAAATGACTAGTATTTAAGTCACAGAGAAAAAAAAGTTACTTGGACACTGCATTGAAACCTGTAGAACATATTGAAAACTTTATCTAAAGAGTTTCAAAGAAAATATACATAATTTTAGGGCAAGGGAAAGAATCCCAGTTCAAAAATTGATCACTTCCCCAAAAGACAAATATTTGGCAAAGCTGCACTGAGTAACAGAATTAAACCAGCAGAATATCTATCCTTTTGAATCACATTTTGCATTTAACGTTTGCAAATTGGAAATTTTCCCTAAGCAAAATGTCAACCAAATCCTTTTCTTAAATGAAAGTGTGAATGAAGAAGCTTCCTTGATGGGTACAGCTCTGAGAGCACCATAGGTGCAGTTCTCTGACAGCGTGGGAGAGCAGTTTTTCATTTTAGCTCATCAAAATACTCTCTGTAGGAGCCATTCTATTCCTGAGTATGGCAGCACTGTGAGAAGGAAAAGAGGTAGTGAATGAGACAAGGAAAAACAGGAAAAATAAATAAAGGTGATTGTGGTGGGGTACAACTGTTTCATTCAAGTGGATCACAAAGCTTTTTTATTCAGCAGCCGTTCACTGAGGTGTAGAAAGCTGTAAGTGTGCAAGGTCTCTTAGCCAGGAAGATGGTTGGAGAAAAGCTGACCATACTGTATCAGTGAATGTTTAATCAAAAGCAGAAGTTTCTTCCATACCTTTTAATACATATATATATAATGTGCATATATAAAACAACCCAACAGCACTTTTTCAGTTAAATTATAGTACATAAAACCGATTGTTTCATTGGAAAAGAGTCTATGTGTCTTCTCCTTGATACATTTCCTCAGCCTGTCCTGAGAAACAACCAATGAGCTGAATCCCTCTGGTAATCATGGCAATAGTTTCACACTGGGAACAGAACACAAAGCTCCTCAGATCTTACAAGAGGGCAGATTTTTCTCCTCACAATTTCAAACATTTCAGGGCATCACAAGGAGTACATAAATATTTGATTACAGTTACAAAAATCTAAATGTTCAGGATAGATAAAATTCATTCCCCAACTACAGGTATGCCTTCCAACTTATTCTCTCAGTACTGATTACAAACACCTACTACAGTTCATTTTTTAAAGACGTCTTCCAAAGACAGAAAATTTCCATTGAGAGGTACTCATCCTCCTTTTGAAAGTAAACAGATGCTTGACACATGATCATACAAGATACAATGCGCATCTAGAACAGAAATCTGAGGAAACACAGAAAATCAAAGCAACGCTGACCAGAAAGACAAGACCAGAGCTCAGCTCTACCATGTCTGGCCCAGCCGTGGCACAGGTATTGCCAGGTGGGCAAGTGGCCCACTTTTTTTTGTTTGAAGAACAGTTTTCCTGCTTTTTAAAGTTAGGCTTGCCGGCATGGTTACCTAAATAATTTGCGAACAAGAAGACTTTGCAGCAGTTCTGAGGACAAGACTGTGCTGCTGATAGGGATGTTCACAGCTCTTAGGGGCATCATGAGACTTGCACTAGCAAGGGGTGAATTTGTGCCCCAGGAATTTAAGATTAGAGCTGGGCCAGGCAATAACCTTACCTTAATGCATCAAACTCTATTCCCAACAAAACATATCAGCCTGCTACTCCAGTATTTGTTGGTGTCTGGCTCAAAAAACCCAACCACCCTCTAGGACAGTGAGTGAACCCACTCGGATCTGAAGGTGATCTCGCAGCACTGATGCTGCATCTTGAGTTGGCAACATTTCAGTGACTCCAGCGGGAACTGTGGGCTGTGGCAAGGACCTACAGAGGTTGTGGGTGAAGACAGGCTGGCCTGCTGCTGGGGGCGGGCAGGAAGGCCCCAATGTCAAATGTGCCACTGCAATGGAGCCCCAGAAGGGACCTTCTCCGGTCATGCAGAAACCTTCACACCAACCAACACAGACCATTTGTTTCCACCACTTTCTTACAACACAGACGTGGCCCCCTTCCTCCCTCCCCCCAACCCCCCAACCCCCTCCTTTCTGAACATACTGACAAAAGGAACGGCAAAATAAATAAATAAAGACTTAGCCTCTGCTCCGGGGAAGCTGCCTCTCCGGGTTTGCGCATTGGCGGTGCCCCGGCCGGAGCTGGCAGCCATCAGTTTTCACGGCAAATGGTGGGTGCAGAGGGGGGCCAGCGGCTCCCCGGTCCTGGCGGGAGGCTCCAGGCTCGAGTGTCCATCCTTGCCAGCAGTCCCCAGCTGTCATTGCACCAGCCCCGAGCCGTAGCTGAAGGCGTAGCTGCTGGCCAGCGACAGCGGCTGCTGGTGCTCCTCGCCCTGCTCCGATGGGTAGCTGGGAAACGTCTGCGCCCGGGACACCTTCGCTGAGCCGAGGCTGTGACCTGCAGCGGGGACACGGGCACACAAAAGGGTCACTGGGCTTCGAAGCCTTTCGCCATGGACAGACTCCAGCGGATTAACTCCATACTGTCCCACGGTGCCCGGGCAGCAGACTTGCTGCATCGGGCCCTTCTGCGGCTGCAGAAGAGGGTGTTCCCTGTGACTGACAGATTTCTAGCCAAGGCAAAGGATCCCAGTCCCAACTCAGGCATAATTTAGGGTCGGAATTATTTTTCAAAATTTCAGAGTGTCACATTCATGTATTTTCTATTTAACAAGTCTTAGTTTCGTCAGTTAGGATTGACTAATAACTAGTGTGCATATTTTTTACCGAAACTACTTCCCATGAAAGTATTGCCAGGGGTTTCAAAGGGATTAGTCCCACAAATGCCATTTCATTTACCTATTGTCCTTTGAACACGATGCCAGTTTGCTGGGTAAGCACAGCACCACTGTCATTCCAAAATGAACTGGAGGTGGGATATAGTGCACAGGGCAGAATACTAGTTGGGAAGAGGATGTGCCAGACACTTTTTCAGATGAGCTTGTGAATCTCAAATAACCATTGCTTTAATCAGCAAGATGGGAAACCAAATGTGAAAAGCCAGTGATGAAACTCAGATAACCCTGATGACCCAATTCTATAACCTGATAGTTTTCCTACCTCATATTTCCTTTTGAAATTGAGATTTAATTAATAACAAAAAATAAACTCTCAAAGTCCATATCTTCATGCAATGTATCTTTATTTTTTGTTTTTTGGAAATGTATATTGAAGCTTGGATTCAAAATAGTTTTACATAATGCTTTTAAAAATTTCTTAATACACTTATTATCTGTAGGAATGCAAAATTATATTTTTATGTGAACCACAGAGATATTAAAGAATATCTGAAATGGTACAGACTCAAATACTAAAGAATTCAGCTCATGCTGACATGTTTCAAAACAGTTAGCAGCTGGTCCAGGAGTGCTGGAACCAAGGATGATGTTCACCGGATTTAGGAAAACTTTTCCTAACCTGCATTTGGAAAAGTTTAATCGTAACATGTTACTGACTTCCTAATTAAAAAAAAAAAACAACATGATTACCCCTGAACATGAGACTATCAGAGCAATACTGGGACCAAGACAGAAAAACACCCAACTAAATGAAAAATAGAATAAAAGGTACATCTTAGTGGCACTGAAGACAATAAAACCAGAATCTCAATTATCAGTGGCATGTTAATGATCATAAAATCCCTTTCACAGCACAAGCAAGCAGGATGAATTTTTTATGTGTATTTTTACTATTCATTCATTGGGTTAAATTGACATTGGCTACCAAAACTTGACTGAGATGAAAGGTTTAAATGTTTTCTGCTTCAAGAAGCTTTTTCATCAAACTGAATTAAAAGTTATGGTGATTGTGAGTTCTGAGCTACACAGTAGCTGATAATGTTTGTGAATAATCTTAAAGGTTTTATTGCTTTGACCAACTTTTAACCATGATATTAAATAAGGCCTTTATTAATTTTTTATTTTTATTTGGGATTACATCACAATTACTGTCACTTTATTTCTTAATCTAATGCAAATCTAAACATGAGAAGATGAATGATCCTAGATTTTAATTTTGTACTCCAAATCTGCTGCATTTCATTCTCAGGATGTAAGAAATTGCGTTCCTTTTACCCAGAAGCTAGAATCATATGTCTTTTAAATGCCGTAAGGAACTGCTAAATCAGGCACATTATTTCCTATGCAAAATTTATCTCTTTCCTACTCATAAAGACAAACAAAATATGTCAAAGTATAACTTCCCTTCATTCTCTTTGTGTATTTTACCCAAAGAGTATAAGACAATCCTTGTGACAGCGAGCAGGAGTAAAGAGACTTACTAACCACAGAGTTCCCTAAACTCACGCCCACTTGTGTCATGTGCTGTATCTTGTAAAATTAATTTTAAATCCACTTTTGTAGAATAGTGTAGCTTTAATACAGTGATGAAGAGTGCCCCTAATACACTAATTTCTAGCTAAGGAATTCAAGTAGTCTCTGAGAATGTGGCAGATGAATTGAACCTATGAGTGTTAAAAAGGAAATTAAATTCAGGTCATTCATATCCTGTATATATGCCCCAAAAGCCAGCATATCCCTTGCTGTTCTTTAAAATAAAATTTGTGGATGCTAATGTCACAAGGGGTAGTTTTTGCTATTCTGTAACCAAAGGGGTTAAGGAGGAGAGTTCTTCTCTCCTAGCTGCTAAGACATGTAGTGAAAGAGAAGAGAGAGACAGACAGATGGAAAAGATTAAGGCACACTTTAAGAGCCAAGAGGTCTAAGATGTCTGGTTGAAGCTCAAGCTGAAGAGTATGACTTCAATCTATGAATATAATAACAAAAAGAATAGAGGCCATTGGTTCAAATGATATGAGAAAGCTATAGATAAAAGAAAATTGGTGAATTTTGAAAGAATGGATCTAGGCAATATATTTACTTTCAACTTATATTTTAAAAAAGTAATTAACTATGTTAATATACTTCAACAAGCATATAAAAAATGATGGTGTCAAAATAATAAAATAGTCCAAAGGCTCCAAGTTGACTTCTAAATAGTAGATTTCCAAAATTTAGGACATTTTTCAGTTTTTGTTAAAATTCAGCATATCACATACTGGAAATTCTATATTATAATAGATCCTTTTTTTTCCCCCATTCCTAAATATTATTTTAAGATTCATACAGCCGATCAGCCTTATGGAGCACTAGGTACTGCAGTGTCAACAGTAACGATTTTGAAACTAAAGATACAAGTAATGGTTTTGCTTCAGTCATATTTGGGCCTTAAAAGGTTAAGAGAGAAGAAGAAGAAGAAGAAGAAGAAGAAGAAGAAGAAGAAGAAGAAGAAGAAGAAGAAGAAGAAGAAGAAGAGGAAGAAGAATAATACTGTTTGTGGTTTGTGGATTTTGCAGCTCTGGTACCACAGCTGCTTTTAAGAATACAAAACTAACTCTTCCCTACAATTCTTCTGAAGTCAGCATAAGATTAATTTGATTCACACAGATTTCATGACCTGAAGATACCAATGGAGCTGAGGGACATTTTTCCCCCATGGCTTACAGAGGAAAAGTTAATTTTGTTTTTTTCTGTTCCAGGACAGGACCTTGGAAACATAAGTACTATTCAGCCTGCTTCATCCTTTATTCAAATTTACTCTCAGGATTATAGAATGCAATGAAGCTGCAGTCCAAAGCAATTAGGTATGAATGATCCATCAAGAAAATTTAATATAACCCAGCAAATTACATTAAATTAGATTTTTCCTGATCTTAATTATGTTGGAAGCAGAGGCAGTATACGCAAGGATCTTATTTCATGGCATGGTGCTTATTTATAACAATTCTTTAGAGGAAAAACCCAATGGTTTCCTAGTAACAGCAATGACTGATGTACACAAAAGTAGATCGATCACAACTTCTGAGAGAAAACTTGCAGTACTAAGCTAAATGAAAAGAAAAAGAAAAAAAAGAGGATAAGAGATCCAGGGATAAGGTTTAAAATCTCCCTTACTGCTGCTTATTGGGAGATTATTCTGTTTTAGACTCAGAATTCAAATTCTTAACCAGAAGGCTACTCTTTTTCTTTTCTAAATGAAATAAGGGTCACTCTTTTCTTTTCCAATACAAGAATTCAAGGGATTCTCATCTGATGTTCTTTGGTTAAAGCACTTGTCTCTGATGTACAAGTCCTGTGTTAAAATTCCCCTCTGTCTGTGGGTAGGGTTCAACATTACACTTTCTGTGGAAAATCAGCTAAAAATGTTCCCTTTCTGCTCTGTACAGACACTGCAGTTCACTGTCCCTCAGCTGAGCCATTGAGACCGAAAAGCTACTTTGTAGACTGAAGCACTTTGGTCATCTGGTTTGCAAGAGCCCCACAAATCTCTGTGCTGGCAAAGCTGAGGAGCAGGAACAAGCAGCCAAGGGGAAGAGATGGCAGGTTTTTTCTCAGGCTGGTTTCCCTGCCAGATGGTTTGTTTGGTGAGTGATGACCTGTGAGCGATGTGCCACCAAATGCAGGTGAATGCCATCGCCACCAGGCTGCTCACAGCTCTGACGCAGGGGCGCTTTTGAAATCCTGTGACTAAGCTTTTCCCATACAAGAGCTAATATAAGTTTATGTTTCTGCAGTACAGTGATTAAAAATTAATAGAAACAGAGACTCCTGTGTTTCAGCTTCTGTTGCAGGCCTTTAATTACCTTATATGAGATAGCCATTAGGTAAAAATATAGACATTTGCAGCTGCACAGCAAGCTTTCATCTGGGATTTCATCTGAAGAGATGACTTTACAAACAGAAGGATGTACTTCTAATTCATTTGTATTTTTCTTGGTAAGAATAATAAATTTATTTTTGAAAATAAAATTTGATATTTCCATCTCCAAGATTATGAGCACAAAATTGAAGTCATTAAATTAAAGCCAATTGGATATCTTAATTAGTTTTGTGATTTTTATTTGGGAGTCTCTGAGACTTTATGATTGCAAGAGTTCTGTGGTTGCTATAAATGCTATAGAAAAACATGTCTGCTCAAAGGAAATTTCTATGAATCAATCAGGCAAGCTAAGAATAAATAAAGTGAATCAATTGTTCCATTGTAAAGCAGTAGTTTCTTTTTAGAAATATTAATTAGAAAATTCTGTTGTTCACAATAAACAGAACAGTCTAGGAAGCAGGGAAACAGAGATGATGATATTTTATCATTGCACAAAAGGATAGTGCAAGAAGGTGGAAAAAACCCAATTAGCTAACAGATGTTTGAGGAATGGAACAATAGTAAGAAGGAGTTAGCTCTATGTTGTTTCCTCACACAATTCTCACTGGACAACATAAATGCAACCCTTGAGCCAGAAAAGTTCCCCAAACTAGTACCAGTCTTTAATCTAGATTTTCATTCTCTAAGGACTTTCCCAACAGCAGTGAAAGCTCCTATTTATACCAGAGGAGGCCTGGAGATTGCAGTGAGGATCTCATTTGAATGGGGAAGTTTGTCTCAAAGTGCTTCAACCTCTGATATTCTTTGCAGCATTTTAGCTAAGACACAGGACAGAGTGGGAAATGCACTGTAGCTATGCATTGAAATCCCACTAGGGAAAATTAAACTCTTACTGAAAAGAACTAAATTTTATGACTGCTTATTTCAGATGGGAGCTTTTATCCTCTAAGAGCTTTTGTTGCAAAGAAAGAGAGTCCATATTTTATTCTGGATAAAGAAAAAACATTTCTCCAGTAAACCTCTCTACTTTGGTCTCAAATCAGTTAAGTGGCTATTATTGCATCAAAAATGATACTTTCATTTAAGGCAGAAAATAAATGATTGCTGCTGTCCTATTTATAAATTGATACTGGTTAAAATTCTGCCAACTCTCTGTATTGAATATACAGTGTCTTCTATTGAGCAACTGATGACAAAGCAGCTTTTCCTTTTCTGCTGTTAGATGATTGGAATAACTAAAGCAAAGTTTCATAGCAGGACAAACTGCTACAAAGCAAAACATTTATTTTGCAGTAATGATGCAGTTGGATTGGAAGGGCATTAATTGGTACAGCAATTATTATGCTGTCACTCACAAAAAGATGCAATGGAAGGCAGCAGATGGAAACTGAAAAATAGCATAAACTACATTACAGCATATTGATTTCCATATACTTATTGAAAGTGAAACTGTGGGCCTGTTTCAGTTCCAAATAAAGAAATACAAATTTCCCTTTGAATTTAACTGCAGCTGGAATAAAAACTCCAGGGAGCACAGCTGGCCTCCAACTTTCATATATTCTAAAATAATTTTGGATTTAATTTCATCAGATACATATATCTTTCTGGAGGGAGAAAAATATCAAGAAATCTAATTTTTAAGACCGACTTTCAAGAGAATGGTCAAGTTTGTTTATTATAACTACTTTTGAATAAAACTAATTTAAATTGAGAATAAAGTACATAGGAAATATTTGAAGAGAGTGAATGACAAACTCTCACTCCCCCCCCCTTTAAAATACTTCTTTTCCATTCTTAATTGAAAAACATTTCATTTTCCTCAGAATTTGAGATAAAAATAATAACTTTTTTTTCCTGTAAAGCATTGAGATAAGTAAGTACCTGAGTAGATACATGTTTGTAACAGAGACATATCACTTTCCAGAACTGGAAGACTATTATTTAACTTAAAAGTCTTTGGCATTATCATCAAGTCCTCCTCTAGAAAAGAAGGAGCTTAACATATGCATGCAGAAGAGACTGCAGGATTGCCAGTTTAAGATCAGTAAATTTACAATATGCTGATTTTCAACATTCCAATTTTGGCACAAGAACACTGGAGCTTTGTGAAGAGAATGTCTACATGTCAATATTTTGAATCACAGAAAAATTGTTTCAATATCTACAATGTGAATTGATTGTAAATATTATGCACAGGAAAAACAAGCATTAGTTCATCTGCACCCCTACCTAAAATAGCAGGTATTTAAAAGCAGTATCTTGAAACATGATATTAAAGCCAATGTATTGACTGAAGGCCAGATCAGCTTAATTGCTGCTGTGTTTTTCTGGGAAGTGTTTTTAAATACTTGCTGTCCTGCTGCACTTGTGAATCTCCTACTTAGACTATCTGCACTAAACCAGCCTCCTCCCACTCTCTGTCCTGAGTCCAGCTCTTTAACTATGCCAACATAGTTGAAGGAGGTTCAATCATGTTCCCACTTGACACAAAATTAGGCCAAGGTCCAAATTTGCTACCAAACAAACAGAATTTTCCAGATGAAGACTCTCAGAAAGAAGGATTTCTGAGTTTGGTTTCATGGATTATATAGAAGTGAAATTTTCTGCAGTGATACTTTGAATTTTTAGCTTATTGATTTAAAAGTATTTTTCAGGGAACTGTGATAGCCTGGCATTGAGCAGCCTCATCTTGCAACCCAAACTATTCCGTAACACAATGAAATACTTTCTTTTCAGCCATTTTTCTTGTGAGGCAAAAGAATCCTCTACTTAAAAAAAAAAAAAAGTCAGTTAAAGAAATTCTTGAGCTGCTCTTCCTGACTTGCACTAAGTTAGCAGAGTTGCAGGTTTCTCTGAACCATTACACAGATGATCCAAAATTAGTGTGTACAGAGAAATGACTGTGGTCAAGATTTTGTTTTGTACTGAAAGACCCAGGCATCATGACCTTGAAGAAAAGCTTTTGAGAGGAAATGTGGACAGTTTAATACTAAAATGTATCAAAATGCCAGCAAGTTAATTAACAGCAAATAAAATCTTGAATGAGTGCCCTAACAAAGCTACCTGAAAAGCTTGAGTACTTTGTCCAAGGTGGCTAGCATCCCTGGCCTAATTTATCCTTTAAACCACGGGCTCAGTCAACCAGAAATGAATATAAAACCGAATATAAAACATCTCCACAGAAGCTGTAAAATCAAGGTTTATAATGAGAATACTAGCTGCTTCTGAACTTGTGCCTGTGCCAAGTAAATTTATTTCATTCACCACAAAAGTAAACAAAGACTAAGCATTTTTATACATAAAACATACAGTTTCACTTTCCTATTCAAGCTCAAAACTCAATGATCTTTTTAAACAGAAACTTCACAAAGCAGACATCCCATGTTGGTAATACTAAGGAAAAAAAAAAAGGTAGAGGAGAAATTTCTGCAAGTGACAATTTCCTTCACTTCAAGGAGCATTTGAATGAGATCCAATTGCAAAATGCAAGAAATAATAAGAAAAGAATGCTCTGACTCTAAGTGCATATGGGAAAGGCTAAGGTGGAGAGAAGAGACAGCAGCTAGTGAAAACTCCAACAAGAAAATTATTTTAGTGTTTATTTTGTGTCATGGAGACATAAAAAACCAACAAAAGAAAATACTCAGAAAAATTAACCTGCTCCTGGGATAATTGAAAAGCAGGAAGAATATAAAGCTAGTGAAAAAGGAAACAACTGTGAAGGATAGATAAAATTGTGTGGATTGAGTTCCTTTTTTTAAATAATTTTCTACTGTCTCTAAGTAGGTAGAACTCCACACTTTGCTATCTGCTTTTGGCTCCTGGGTAGAGCATGAAGCCATTGGGACAGTCATCTCTGGGCAGAAATTGATTTGGAGAATAATTTTCTTTTACATCCTTGCAAAGTGCATGTACCAAAATAATTTGAAGCTATGTATGTAGTGTTATCATCCTGATTTACCAATTTGTTAGCTCAGTGTTCACTTTTCCTTTTCTCAAAATGTTTATGTTGTGTTTTTATTACAGCCAAACTAAATGCCCAGTCAAAAGAGAGATTTTATCAGATAGATTGTTAAAAAATCAACGCCTAAATCTGCCACTGATGTAACAGAAAGCAACATACTGAAAAATTAAATGTAAAAATGTAAATTTATACATTGCATATCACTTTGATGATATAGAATATGTCACTGTTAAATATTTATTGCATTTCAAATCATGTTGACATTTCCCCTCGGATACACTATTCCAGAAAACACTACACAGGCCTGATGAAATTCAACTGATTCTACAGAGATGGAGTGAAACAGTGAATTTCTAATTTAATATTAAAATATCTAAAGCGAAATGAAGGAAAAAATTACTTACATCCATAAAAAGTGTGTAGTGTGGAGATAGTATATTGCCTTTGAAAGGGGGAACTACTGGGAGCTGACTGATCAGTACTGTTTAATCTTGTGGCTGTTATAATTCTGTTGATCTTTAATGTGGCCAGTATTTCCTAGTCTGGTAGTATTTTCATTATAAACACTCCATTCACAAAGATTTATCACTAGCCTATAAAAAAATTGCCATAAAATGAAACTCAGCACATCAGGTCTGAGAAAAAAGTCAGAGAGCAAATTTGGTCTGACAGGATGGAGAGAATATGTTTTTGACCTCATTTTATGTAAGTAAAATACAGCCTTGATTGGAAAAAAAAATTAAAAAATAGAGAAAACATTGGCAGACAGTATAGCGTACATTGCTTAACATGGAGAAAAATGGGGATAAAGGAGGATTTATGCCAGCTCAAATGGATATCTATTCTACAAAATTATATTTAAAACACAATTTTATTATGTGAGTAGAACACGAAAACTAAACACGTATGAAACATAAAGTCTGAAACATTCAGGTGGTACATCTGAGCCCTTCCTTTTGCACTCCCAGCCAGTTTTTTTGCATACCCAAAGAGCCAGGGAAATAGGGAGATTAATGTTAGCAAAACTAACCCTTAGCAAAAGCTAGCACACAAAAAAGGCAAATCAAATTGCAAAACATGTTTTATGTATGTTCGATTTCCACCGTGGAGTCAGATATGCTCCATTTCTGGGCTGTTTAAAAAGGCAGGAATGCCTGGCTGTTGGAAATGGTGCTGAGGTGTAACAGGACCATCGTTTTAGCATCAGCTGTACCTGAGATTACCTCAGCAAATGGTTGTGCTGCAGATTCAGTCCTGTTTGAGCCATGCTAGAGCTTTTCACTGCACAAAACCAACAAAATTCATCATCTGTTTTTGATCTTTTTTTTCCTACCTCTGTTACAAAACTCAGAGCAGTCCCATTACTGCACTTCCCTAGAAGTATCTGAGGACAAAGTGTTCAAATTCTAGACAATGTCATCCAAGAATAGGAAAAGCTCTTGGACTCTGGTGAAGTGTCTTTCCTTCAAGGAACTTTGTATTTATGTTGTAACACAGGAAATATGTCTTGCTTGTGTGTGTTTTTCTGGGAAAAGAAGGAGGAAGGTGGTTTGTGGGAGATAAAAAACACCTTTCCCAGTTTCGTAAAATGAGCTATTCAAACCAACTAAAGATTTTCCTTTTTTTTTTCTGCCACTGAGAAAAATGAGATCTCACATTAATATATGCAGGGATAAAACACAACTTTCAGAACTTTCAAAATCTAATTTTTTACCCATATATTAAAAACATTTCTTAAACCATTTGTTATTTGGATTTAGGCTTTCTATGAAATAATTTTCTATGAAATTGTCCTTAGAAATATTCTTAAGAAGACATTAATGTGATTTCAAGTTGCAACTAGATAGTAAAAGTAGATGCCATGTAAAAGTGAAATATTGTATTAGCTGATAATTAGCTCTCTGGAAATGTTAAAAAGTTTCCTGAAACCCTTGAAGGCAGAAAGACATACCACCAATTCTAAAGAAGAAAGGATTTTTTTTAAAGTGCAATTTGAAATTATAGACTGTTCTTAATAAGACTTGAGACAGCAGACACAATACACAAGAAATACAGAAATGGATTTTATGACATGTAATTGAGGTATATTTTGAGGTGTTTGGTAGTAGCCATTGGAAGTGGTTGAACAGCTTATGAAACGGATGGAATAAAGGAAAGGTTTCTGTCTGTACTGAGTTTAACAGCACTCTGAGTTCTTTTGTTCCTTGCAGAGATTGTATATATAAAATATGTGGCAATAAGGCAGTTCACAGAGACTAAACAAATTATTTTTCTCTATAATTTATTCTCTAAAATAAAGAAGTTTATTGATTTTTAGATTATATAAGTTTAATTGGAATAAAGTAGATGTCTAAAACATCAATGAAGCACTCAGGAAAGTTAATCCATTTTTCATGACTCTATAAATAATTTCTTCTAGCTGTAAAAGCCTTCAATTACCCACCAGGAAACCAAAAACAATGGCTCTAATTCACTGAGGGATGCAAGTGATGTTCTTTTGATTTTTTTTCCCTGAAAGGGAATCACTGTGATTCAGTGTGAACAAACTGTGCCATTTTTATCAGACTTGTGCAACAGTAGAGAAAATGAGTGGAGGTAAATCTGGTAAGGCATATCAAAGAGCTTGATCTGCTTGTTTCTGGAGATGGGAGGAGCCCTTTTTCCTTTTTCATACAACAGAAGAAACAGTTTAAGCCAAGGCACTTCCTTCCACACCCATCTCCTCCCACAATAAACAAATAAACATGACATGAAAACCAATGGTAATGGCAAAAAGCACTGAAGTTATCACCCACGTGCTTTCCCTGGATATTCATTATTAAACTTGTAAATATTCTGTCCTGTGTTTTGCTCTTTTCTGTTCCTTAGCTGAGAATGGTTTTCTGTTGGCATTCCTTTTGTGGCCTCTCAAATCACAGAAGCTGTTTGAGCAGCACAGCAGCAGTCCCTTCAAAAGATTTCCTTAATTCCAGCTGCTGGGAAGAGAGTCCTGACAAACCCAATTGACTGATCTGCTGAAGCAGGAAGGGGCAGAGAACTATCACCTCCTAAATGACATTCATTCTGCCCTATCTCCTATCCTGCCTGTTAGTAAAGTGTTACTAAAGCAAGCCATGAAATGACAAAAAAAGTGCCCACAGCACAAGACAATAAGCAGCAATCATATCAGAACACGACACATACAAAGTAATTACACTTCATAGAGACATTTAGAGAAAAGAGTGTTACATTAAAGCAAGACACTTTACTGATGGCGATTTTGCCATTGGCTTTAACTGTAAAGAACTGTAACACAGATTTTAAATTCATTATGATTGTCTGCAGTTGTAGCACACAGGTAAGATATGCTGAGGCGAACAAGATGAATTAATCTCCCAGAAGGGTTGAATGCTACCGATATTGGTGGATGGTAGCAGTTTAGCTAACAGTAAGATGGATAGCATGGAGCCATCAGTAGTAGAAGGGAAAAAAAGGAATATAGAGGACCAACCTCACAGTTCATGAATGAAATCTCTGGAATTTCTTACATTTGACTAGACCAACCAGTGCTCCAGTCATTTGCAGCTATTGGCAGTCACACAGTGGTATGTGAAATCCAGAAACTGCAGCTCAGACACAAAAGAGATTCAAACCAGCTTCTACCACCACGACTCCCTGCCTTTTGTACTGATATTTTTCCTTTCAGTGCCTATTGTAGCAGAGCAGCATATAATGTGGAAGCATACAATATGTGACAGTATTCCTGAGTTATGGTACTACTTCTCCATGAACACTGCAGAAATTATTACCTTGCATGTAAATTTTTAGGTTTACTAGCACAGCTCTAGAAGGAGAGAAGTAAATAATAGAATACCAGTAGCTTTCTGGCTGACAAAAAAATGAGAATTTAGAGATCTGAAAATCAGCTGTGATTTAAAAGGAAGTTAAAGCATGAATTCAGCAGAAATGACAACTCTGCAGGTACCATATCTGGTGAAACATGATATCATGCTTTTACACTAAGGCAAAATGGCAGCTTGCAAAACTGTGCTGTATAAGCTACTGGCTTCAGCTCCCAATAGTAAAGCCAAACTAAAATCAAACATATATATTCTCTATTTTCAGAGTACAGTGAGGACAATCTAAAGGGGAACAACGGAAAAAAGCAAACAAAAACCCAAATCCCCTAAAAAACCAATTTCATAAAGCAAATTACTTTTACCAGTTTTCCCAATTTATGTCTTTTTAACCTACTCCTCCCTGGAGTAATAATAATTAAAAATTAGAAATTGTGAGGACTTTGGGTCATCATTATTTAAACAGAACAAAGTAGTAGTGTGTATTTCTCAGGCTGAGGTGTGAGATAACTCTTATAGAACATGTATGCTATTAACAAAATATACATGTGTATTTATTCCACAACTGGAAAAAGAACCAAAATCTTTTATGTTATAGTTCACACCAGTGATGACTGCATTATCCTGATTATTCAGGACACTGATTCTGCATCACAAAATCACCATATTTACATCCCATTGCTAGAACTTGCAGTTAAAATAATTTTCTTTATATAGTGTTGCAGCTGCAGATATGAGCATTACTGAGGCACAGAAGAGAGAGCATTCCATGATTCTTGGAGAGCTTTGTATCTGACATGATCATTGCATTCTTTTAAGATTTTAAATTTTCCTTCATAAGTGGGGGAATGGGATCCAGTTAGTTACTTCCACTTATGTCTCTTTCCAATGAATATTTAATGAAATACAGCAATGGCTACAGAAGCCTCTAAAGCAGCTCAGAAATTGAGGTACTACCTCAAAATGTCTGCCAGTCAGTACAACAATACCTGGCTTCACAAATTCACTTCAAAGAAACAAAATGAAACAAGCAATTTTTGCTTTTTGAGAACAGCTATATAGTAAAAAAGGAAATTTTCTGGGATGTGAAATCTGTCTGCCCATTTACCTTAGAGGATAATCTGGAACCGAATTTAAAATGTGACTGGGGAGCTATCTAAATTTTAGAAGGTATTCAGACCTGCTGCTGAGGGCTGTGAACCATATGCTTTTTGCCTATAAATGTGTTTCTCAGACAATACCTAGGGATTTCAGTAGAAGCAATGAGCAAGGGGAAATCCAATTTTTATGTCTTTGGTAGAATGACAAAATAGCAATGACTCAGGCAACTGGACTGTCATGATCCATTACAGAGACTCATCCTATCCCTACTAAATTGTTACTTTAAGAGCAAAAAAAAAGAAGTATTAGTAGCTAGGAAAGCACTGAAAAATGCAATGTTGTTGTTTCTACCAACCAGCTATTATTTGTCTTCATTTTAAAAATTAATTGCCTTTAAAAAGCAGCAGAGATGTATCAAGATGTGTATCTTGAATTTCCTTCCCCTGAAAAGCAAAGAAAAAAGGAAAAGGAAAAGGAAANGAAAGGAGAAAGGAGAAAGGAGAAAGGAGAAAGGAGAAAGGAGAAAGGAGAAAGGAGAAAGGAGAAAGGAGAAAGGAAAACCTCTACAGGACATGCTGTTTTATGTGACACCACCTTAGTAAGAAGTGGATTGGAGGAAAAGGAAGCATTATTGTAGTATTTTAACTTTGAACTGAGTTAAACAGGCAAATAACATTGTTTGCTAAGTTTAAGAGTAGTGGCACCATCTGACAGAAAGCTTTTCCTCCTTTCCTCAAAGTAGAATGTGGTTTTTGATTTACTGAGTATCACCTTTTGATCAAAGACTTTACATCTGCTGTAGTCACTTCTGTGATTTCACACAAAATACTTTCCAGTTCTTTTGATGCCCTATTTTTTGCCTAACAAAAGCCTAATATGCACATATCTTTAAATTACCAACTAGAAGCTATGAAACCAGTGAGAATAACTTCAAATTATGATCAATATCAAATCACTAAGATGATCTGTCCCTTGCTCAATCCACCTGTGATGTAGTAGGAATAGGGTTGGGAGGATTCCAGCTTTCTAATCTTTCTGCCTGGAAAGTCATGTAGAGGGTAAAACACTCTTTTCATTATTCTGTAGTAACAGCAATCCCTGGGCTACCTGCTTTACTCCTTGATGCTCAAAGGTAAAAGCACATGGATGGAGTACAGTCCTTTTTAGTGACAAAAGGGAGCACCTCTTCAAACAGAGCCTCTTTTATTTTCCTCCCATTAGCATCATCTTGTAATGGCTCTAACTCCTGCCTGACTAGAAACAACTAGAAAGCAAAGTCATTACAGTAGGACTTGTTGGTAAATTAAATGATAGTAAATGTGCATTTCCAAAGAGAGGTAGACTTTGTGATGATTTTTTCAAATCCTGATGGCTGATATAAAGTATTTATTCGAATTTTGTTTCCTGTGTCTCTCTAAAGTCTGCTATTTAATTAATTTTTGTCACTATATACAACATTTAGTATTATATATTAAGCTAGGAAGGTTGGTTTCATTTTTAGAAAAAAAACCCCAGCAAGTAACAAAACAACAGAATCAATCCCCCTCAAATATTATTTGCAGATGAGAGTCTTTTTACAAATAATTTTAATTTGGTACATGCTAAAAAGGAGATACAGTCGACTTTTTAAAATTTTGAGAAATATTAATTTTAACAATAAATCAAAATATTAATTTAACAAATTAAATATTGTCAAGCAATAGATGGTGGAAAAATCTTTGATGAGAAGATCAGATATAACTTTTCTAAGGATTTGTACAACCCCTATTTTCATATTTCCATACCATGTTTTTTGAGTTCATCAGCAATATCATGCATAAATGTTTTTCATTAAGCATTAGAGAGTGATTTGCAGAAAATATAAGATCTAATGTCACAAATCTTAAAATTATTGTAGTAGATTTTGAATGTTTTTGAAGTTACTATTTCATTATTTTTTACCATTGAAGGTAGAATTTATTTCTTTGTTGGATTTATTTCATATACCTAGACTGTCTCAGGTGAAAAAACCCTCTTCTTCTACTACGTGTTCCTCAAGAGCCCATACATTTAAAAGAGGACTTGATAAAAAAGGATGCTTTATAGAGCATATACTAAATATTATTGAGGGAAATTAAGAGAAATATATGGAAGTATAGTAAGCTGTGACACACCGTTAACTATTTTATCACCTGTAATGTGTCTTGCTGGACTCCTTTGGCTGTTTATCTGTCTTAGAAACTCTAAATAAATCCATTTTTTGAACTGGTGCTTTATCAGCTGGAATACCATTGCTGCTTAGAAGATTTTAATATCTCAGCTCCATTTATCACAGCTGCTGTCATGTCACAGCACTTAGCAGAACGTCCCACTGTCATATGAGAAGTTAGCACACCTGCTGAAAACTGTGAATATTAATTGACTGTATCACAATGCAAATTTTTTTCATGCACCAGAAAAGTGTATAATTTGGATATAAAGCATCTGGATGAGAACGACCTGGTCTGACCTAAAAACTGGATTTTTTTCCCCAAAAAGATTTAATTTCCTGATAAAACAATAGTCTATTACATTTCACATTCAGTTTTACTTTTTGCCAGACCGAGTTTTGCTGAGAAATAGTCAAAATCCCTTTCTTGTTTAAACATTCTTGATGTGCTGAATTACTTTTTTATTTTTACCAAAACAACACCGAAGCAGAGCACAGCTTTTTGTGCACCCAGGCATCACTCCAAGCTCCATCACTGTTCAGATATCAGCTGCAGACATGCAATTCCACCTCCTTCAGGGGCATTGGTCCTGAATGCCACCAAAATGAGTTTGTGTTTTGAAAGCAAAAGCTGATTTATTCGCAAGTGCCTTGGTCCATCCCCACCGAAGGCTCAGAGCCTCGTCGTGCTGCAGCCACTCCTGGTGGCCCTGAGCGTGCTGGGGTCTGCTGTGTGCAGCCAACAGCACAGAAAACCTCCTCGGCCTCATTCAGTAATTGGGGCTCTGGCTGCAGCTTCACAGAGCTGCAGCCAGTTTTCCTCACACTGTCCACTGCCCGGATAATTGGTATGACATTTCATTTCTCCCTTTGCTAGGAGAAGACGCTCGGGCAGAAAGTTCTCTCTTCCAGCCCATGCCTCCAGCCCTGAGTAGGAAGGGCAATTATGTTTTGTGGTTCAGAGGCTGACACCTTTTCCAGGCTGGTCAAGAGCAACCTTCCCCTTCTCCATCACCCTGCTGACAATGAGACACGATGGAAAAGGGACTGAATGTGTTTCCTGCAAACTCATGCTGTTAGGTAGTTACACGCAGAAAAAACCTGCCAGTTGGATAATTAGGGATGATGCCTGTGGTGCCTTTCCTTCCTGCCCATTTTGATGCCTAAGCAGAATTTCTTGCCAAATACGTGCCTGTAGGTTTAACTATTTCAGATAAACCAGTGGATTAATACTGACCTTCTAGGTTATAAATTGTAGCTCTGTTTGCTGTTTCTCCCTTTGCAATTTTTGCTCTTTGTTAGTCCTTGGCGAATGGGACAACTTATATCACTGCATTTCAGATTCATATAAAACAGTCTGTTTTATATCTTGAATTTCTGAGAATTTTCATCTCTCTTTCCCTTTAGGAGAATCTCTGTATTCTAAGAGAAATGTAAAGGACTACAGAAATTCTGAAAACAGAGTTAAAATATGAAACACAAAAAGTTATTTTAACTTTCTACATTAGATTTCAGTCACAAGAAGATTTGTTGGATGTGAAACTGTCATATTATTCCTTTTTTGAGCGTTCACTGGCTGCAACAGAAGAAAAAGATTATATCTTCAACAAGACAACAGATTCAACCCAAGTAAGAAACTTAGGAATATTGTTCCAACTGAGCATTTTTACAGTCAAGACATCATAAGAGTGATGTGATGAAATTAAATAAATAAGTAGCAGTTAAGGAGTATCAACTTTGTGGAAGCTGCTGCAGTATTGTCTTTCAACACATCACATGCAACTTCCCTCAAATAAAGAAAGAAGAAATAAGGGGAAAGGCTTTACCCTGTAAGCTACTATAAAATGTACAAAGAGAAGCTATATTCACCAGAGGGCAACCCGGCACTTTCCACCATGGTAAATGTTCTGTTTTATAAATATTTATATATATAAAAGCCATTTATAGTCAGATTCTCCAAAGCTCATAAACAGAATTGCAACAAACATGGCAGCTAAGCTATTTCCAAGTGAAACAAATTGAGAGCATCTCAGAATAAAAAGAAAGACCAATAGGAAATGCCTCTAAGGTTTAAAAGAGGATAACAGCATTTAAAGCCTTTATTTTCTTTATTGTTGCAGATATCTGTAAGAACAGATGGTTTCAAAAAGATGTGTTTCCATTTAGGCTTCTGCCGTACTGTATTTATGAGAATGCATAGTCACAAGACATATGCCACCTGGCCTTGAGCTGTGATTCGTTCAGCTGCAGAACTGTATTAGGTGAAAATCTTTTGCAACACTGGAGAGGTTGCTGGAATTTTGTAGGAATAACAGTCCTGCAGTTTGAAGCATTCTACCGTGTTGCACTAAGAATAACTATACCTGATATTATGTTCAGAAGAAAAAGTAAGGAAGAAGAAAGAGTAAGTGGTTCTTGTTGACTGAGGAAGTAGCTTGCAACTTGGTTCTCATTGACAAAAACCAAGGGAAAAAAAATCTCACAATCCATATAAGTAGTGAGAAGAAATGAGCTCATAAGCTCATGAAATCTAGCTGTGAAGTCTCATCTCTAACCACAGATCTAATGCATCAACCATATAAGTTACTTTTTTCCTTCTGAACAAATACGCTTCAAATACAAATGTAAGAGACTACAGAAATTCTGAAAACAGAGTTAAAATATTGACCACACAAAGATATTTTAACCTTATACATTAGGTTTGGCATTCAGCCACAAGGAGATTTGTTGGATGTGAAACTGCCATATTACTCCTTCCACTACATGTGACTCAGCACCTGCTCAGTTGCTTATTGTTATTCTTCATATCTTATGGTTATTTTCTTTATGTGCAGAAAAGCCATAAGTCCATTTTAAAGCCATGCTCTGCTTTCTCCTTTCAGCCGTAGGTTTTGAATGATACTTTGTGGAACCTGTTAATTCTGTTTGAGTCTTGGAAAAGAGTGGAAGGTGACAGAGAATTAATCAAAGACTTCTCTTTGCATTAATCCACTCAGGGGCTGATACACAATTTCTAAGGGCTGAAGCAGAGGCAGCTACATGATGTAGCCGCAAGATAAGTTCTGGATGGATACAACCACACTGCTGACAGAAAGAAGCAAAAAGAGGAAAGTGACCTGTTATTTGAGTCTCAAAACAAGGCTCTCTCCCCTCTCCTGCCCAACATTCCTCGCTGGGAGTCCTGTGATCACAGCCAATCTATGGTTTTGGAAATATGTAATGTAGGAAAATAAGTTTTTAAATTTCTGTATTATAGTCAAGGTTTAAGTTTGATCACGCATTTAGACAAGCACAAGATTTCGCCTCTGTTTATCCCACATACTTAGTGCTGTGGCTTAGAGAGTCAAGGAAAGAAAACTGTTAGGGAAAACAAAGCAAGTTGCAAAGGTTAAATGCAAAAAAAAAAAAAAGATATATCCTTTGCTTTTCAAAGAGTGAAGAGTCATCCTTCTCTCTGAAAAAGCTAGAAATAATTTTTTTTTTCTATTATATCTGGCTTATTTGTTCTGGTCAATTTCCTCAGTCTTGCAAAAGATTTCTGCCTAATATGACTGTGAAACTTGATGAATCACAGCTCAAAAGAGGGAAGATATACTGACATTTTCGGTCATTGTTAAATGTACTTGACCACATTCAGAAGTGAAGAACGTTTTCACTTTGGAAATACCTGAAAACATACTTCTTTAAAAGTTTAGCTTGCAGGAAAAGTGTAAACACGGTTTTGAGATTCAGCAAAGATATTTATAGCCATTCTAAAACAAATAAACAAAAAAGGCCAAACGCCAACTTGTTTCTATTTTGATACCAAATAAATGTACAGACAACCTATGTGGAGTTTAATGGATAAGTTATTGACAAAATGATTTGCTTTGACTAATCAGTTGTATAGGCAGGTCTTGGTAGCCTCTGGACTTTGGATTCCTTTCTGGATATATCATACAAGTCATATGTATTCAAGGAATTAGATAATATCTTCCCAAGAGAGGTATACATATTATTGAACAGTTATGTTATTATATAGAAATTGTTTAATTTTTTTCTCGGTATTCTCCCTATGACCTGGGAAAAGCATAAAGATATGTTAGTAAAGAACACAGAATAAATCTACTACTGAAGGGCATCTCTCTTTAAATGCAGGAAGACTGTTAAAAATAACTTGAACTATATCTTCAAACTCTTTTCAAAATGTTCATTCATTTGCTCAGACTTCCATCATATACAAAAGCTATTGCAGATATATCTCACACTGATGCATTTTCTGGGAATCTTCACTTCACAAATCGAGGTGAGCAGTCACCTGTATTTCACACAACCCACTGAATGCATAGGAACACATTTTTTTCACTCAGCTACTACATGCTCAGACTACTAGTGTAGGTGCAGAAGTTTGTGTTTATAACAACAGCATCAGCTGGACTTAATACCTACCCTTCCATCAGGAATAGGCTAGGGAGAATGGTATATTTGAGATAATTCTGGGATTTTCATTGGGGAAAAAAGTACAGTCTGAAAAAAATTATACATCTGTGTGCTAAATCTATGCCATTGCAGTACATTGGTGCAGCTGCCCAGAGATCCAGTTTAATGAAGATTCCCTGGACACAGAAAAGTAACAAAAGAGGGAACCTTTTACTCTTTCCTGGCCAGCTCGGCTGGTTCAGGGAAGAGACAGTGCACTGACAGTGCAGCAATTCAAGCTGCCATTTTTCTAACAGGTTAAATAGTGAGCATGCTGGAAGGTTTGTAACCATGCAGAAAGGACATTTGCCATTACTCATGTGGTAATTCCCAAGATGCTGGTCACTGCCCAGTCAAAAAGAAAAAGGGCATGGACATCCTTTATTTCTGTGTTCCCCCATTCCAAATCACCACTTTTGGAGGTATTACATTTACCAAACCTAACTCACACGAACTGAAATTGCATGGGAGTATGGCTTCTTGCTGTAGGACTGTTTCTAAAGACAGCAGATGCTGTGCTCCAACCTCTGCTTATGTAAAGGATACTTTCAGATTCTCCCATTGTGTATTGTACTGAACAGCAAATCTTAATTCCATGGCTCTGAAGCCACACTGTGTTTAGTTAATCCATTAAAAAAAAAAAGTCTAGAAATGGTTCTTTTTTTTTGTCACATGGAACAGTATTCCAATTTAAGATGTGTTTATGTTTTTAGGATGCAATCTCTCATCAGGCATAAGCATAGTCATCCATCACTCCCAGAAAGATGTTAAAACGTATGAAAGTGTATTTAATAAGGAGGACATTTAAACACACCATTTTCTAGTATTAATAATGAGAAGTAATTTGGCCATATGATATCAGATATTGAATAAAAGTACCGACTGACAGCATAACAATATTTGTTTTTTACTCTACCATTAAACAAGCAAGAAGAACAATTAGAATGAGTTGTGTAAATGGAAAGTGATGAATGGTAGCATAGATGCTTTTCCCTCTACATACTTTGTCTTAAATAACTCTGAAGCAGGAGCACCGTATGGCTACACATACAAACAAAATGATACAACAGTGACACTGTCTGCTAACAGTGTGGGAATAAAACAAAGCCCCATTTTGCAAGTCATGTGAGAACTTCACAATAGCTAAAAGAAGGAATATCATGCTAAGAAATTAAAATTATCACTTTTATGGTCTGCTTTTCTGAATTTAAACCAAAACATACATTTGGATTTAGACTTACAGACTGTAGAAGAAAGAAATTTTTAAACTTCTGAAGGTTTCACTAGCAAATTAATGCTTCCACCCTGCTGTTATGCTAAAATTATGGAAAAGGAACCCAGTGTTGTAGGTTTAATTTTGCCAAGGAAATAACAGTTCACCAACTGTCAGGACTACATGCAGAACTATGATAAGCCTTCTCTAAGAAATGCTTACTTTCATGTAAAAATGCACAGTAAATATTTTTTTTCAGAAAAAGGAATTTGTGCTGCACTTTAGACCATCACAATTACAAAGAGAAGAAGAAAAGTATAAAGATGCACATTGGAAAGTTCTTGCAAACACTAAAAATATGTACAGATATGAGACACAGCCTATCTCAACAGATACTCTTGTTTCAATTAGCTGAAGGGATCTGGATGGAATTTTGTTAGACCAGTAACACTAAAAACTCTGCTCTTCTGTCACAACATTTTAGCAAGAACAACCTGTCTCCTCTTATACATTCTCCTTGTGCTAAAGCATTGCTTTGAAATTTCCTGTTGTCGTTGGGAAGGGGCAGACAGAAAAATGGTTTGTATGCACTCAGCACAGTTTTTTTTCAGCATCCTAGACAGACCAATCCAATCAAGTTCATTAATTAGTCTGATTAATAATGGTTAATATGGAATCAAAGTAGAAGTTGCAGAAGTTTCTGCACTGCAATATTTCTACTGCTACGTAATAAATCTAATTTGTGGTTGGTAAATATATTTCTGTACACTTACACACACAGATCTGCTATTTCCCCCTTGGCTTAGCCAATCCTGTTTTCTTTTAAAGACCTAGTGCCTAGTGGCACTAAGACATGTTTGGAAGAGTATTTATGTCACTTGCTTTTTTCTCTAGCTGTGTCTAGGAATGCACCTACGTAGTCTTGTAACAGTTGTCCTTTCTGACCACAGAATGACATTTGCTCTACAAGCCAACTGGTTTTTACCAAGTCAGACTTTAGAAACGGTTTCATACATTGCTCTGGTGGCTAAGATATTTGACACTATTTAGGACCCTGCCTTGCTCATAAGCAGTTGGGAGCAAAGGAAACAGCTAACACTTATTTAATTCAAGTCATCTTTAACGAAAAGCTTTAGTAGAGGACTGAAACCAGCTCAGCTGGTGAGAAAGAAAATAAAATCTCTGAGAAAAATATAACCCTCTTAAATAGGAGAATGAATAGTCTACCCCATTGCTAGCAAAAGTGGTATGATAAACCACAGACTAAGATGCTATGCTGATTCTGCATTTTCAAATGCTTCTCTCTACACCCTCTGATAGAGGTTATTCCTTCTTATTCTCATCAAAAATCACAGTATTTCCACCCAAAGTAAGTATATTTCAGGTCTTGACCTAATATTGGCCTTTTCCATTCACAGAAAATCTGAAGTCTCCTGAGGGCAAGAAATATTTTCTTGCAGTGACACATACTTCTTTGCAATTCAATGGCAATAATGACAATAAATACAGCTCTTAGAGCATTTAATTGTAGTCCATAGCTACATGCTGTACATGGGACAGTTAAACTAGAATGCCTCCTGAAGGTGTTCAGGTAATTTCAGTTAAAATGCTCCTTTTCCTAGAAATAACTCATATCTACTGGTCTCAAGGTGAGTGGAGAATGTCCCTGTCCCTTAGGTAAAATCTGTGTGCCACTTGTTTCAGCCAATTCAGCAGTATAATAAAACTTAGCGATAAAAACCAGTGTTCTATTCATATGTACTCTCTATAGTTTTGTCTAAAACCACAGAGATGTTGATGAAAGGTTATGACTTTATGACATTTAGGAATATATTATATCATCTCACTGTAATCTTATTTTTAGAATGACAGAAATGAGAATAAGTTAAAATAATTAACTGTTTCTTGCATGGCTATTAATGTGAACAACAAAAAAAGTATGCTTAACATGAAGAAAAGCCTAAATGTTAAGATAAAATTTGCACATAAATGAGCATGACTATTCCCACATTCATTCATCCTTTTATCTGAGTACCTTTCTATTTCCTCTTTAAAAGGCTTGAATGTGTTGTGACAGTTCCAAGATGTGTCTTTTTTACTTTTATGCCAGTGTCTTTGCCTGAATTTTTTTATACACAGTGATGGCCTTTGCTAACACAGTGAATAGAATTATAATTCTATAATGTATTATATTTATACTACCAGGAAATTACAAAATAGATTGGTGGACCATGTGTCTCAGTTGATAGTGAGGGCATATGCTGAAGGTCAGTATGACTTTTTCTCCTTTTTGCTTGGAAATTTCAAGTGGAAAATAAAATAAGGAAAGTATTTAAACCAAAGCTGATTAATGATCCAGATGTTCACTAAAATCTATGCATGTGATCTAATCCTTTAAGAATGATTACAGATAAGGTAATTTGTTCACAGACACAGTTAGATGCTCTTGTCTGATAATAGTGCTTAATCTCCTTGGCATGTTAAATGCAATCCTGAAAATAACAAAGTGGTTATCAACAGAAAATATACTAACAAAAGATTAAGTATATCCATCTGTACAGAGGGCCAAAATTGGTTTTGATTGTTGTTGTTAGAAGAAATGCAAAATAAAAATGTGAATGAAATCTAAGTAAAATTATGAGGCCACTCATACATGTACTCTCTTATTTCAACGAACAAGAAAATTATGCAAGATGAGTCTAGTCAAAAAGAGATGCAGAACTGAGTTAGTTTATGCATGCACTGTGAGAAAATAAGGTTATGAGCAGATACATATCACATAAAGTTTTCCAAGTTAAAGAGCAGTTTTGAGTAAATGTTCTTATAATTTATTAATTTTATTTTTAACACTAATAAATGAAATTTGAGTCAACGAATCAAATGGTATTAATAAAACATCTTTTCCTAGATCTTTTTTCCCCTAAAATAAAACATTTTGGAAAAGTAATATAATTTTCAAATGTTTACAGTGTGTTAAATTATTGGATTTCAGTGATTCTACTTCTCAAAATAGTTGAATCTGTTATATTACCTGTGGCCACTATCTCAAAACAAGACAGTAAAGTAAGGTCTCCCAAACAATTTGGAAAATTTGTATTTAAAATTCTAATTTACTAGAATAGATCCCATAATAGTTTTTAATATGCAAACCCTTCTATCAAAATTGATCCACTTAATAGTGTCTTAAAAAAGCCAATTTCTTCTTTGGGCACCATCTATATTGTATACACACATTAAAAAATTACTTAATATTTAGATAATGGATACAAAAAAAATATCACAAATGTTCTTCCTTTTACTGAAATCTACACATATACTCTGGAATATGTTTTCTGGTTTTGTCATTTTTGGTTTGTAGAGCTGTTAAATTAAATTTCCCATATTTCAATACACAGATACCATACTTCTAGAAGCATTGCACACACAGATAGATTTGACAGATAAAATGCCTCACCATTGTTCTCGCCAGAAGGCAGAACATACGTTTCTGTTCCTTCCATCCTGGAAAAGGCTATGTTATTGTCACTACAGTTCTTTTATTAACATTCCAGGGCAGAGAACAAGATGCTTCATTTTTTTTTTTTTGAGCCACTATAAAATAGAACCTCATCTTCTTCCCTCTTTGTTTTCCATAGGATTACAAGAGTCTGTGATATTAAACTTCCTCCTCTGGGTCAAATAAATAAGAGACTATAGAGCCCTGCTACAGTGTGATCAAAAAGTAAAGTTGCTCATTGTTAGCATCCATAAGATAAACTGTAGGTACAGTGTACTGTTTTTAAGTGACTGATTATCAGAAGAAGGAAGAGTTTAATAATTTCCTCTTTCTCCTAAAATGCTCAAGCTTAAGACCAAACTGAAAATCTCCAGCTATGAAAATACAGCTGTTATTTAAAACAAGCTTAAATCCTGGCACACAGCTTTAGTGGGAAGGACACACTAAAATACTGATTATTCACTTTTTGAAAAGCAACCTTTCCTGATAAGAATCTCAGATAATATCCTTTTTCTCCCACCCTCCCACCCTAAGGTATCTGCTATTTTCTGTTTATTTCCGGCTTCTTGAAAGGAAACAGATTTTCAAGTAAAATGATGAAACTGAGATTTCATATCAGTGAAAGAAGTGTTAGTAGTAAAAATGAAACAGCAAAACAATTAATATTAACCATTTTCTGAGGAATTATGATAAGAAATTAAATAATAATTATTTGCTTGATTTCAGAATCAGACATAAGTAATGTTTAATGAATAAAACCCTTTATCTCAGTCATGTAAAAAAAAATACAGCGGTGGTTATGTATAATATTTTTCCAAATCATCCTGTTTCTCAGTGAGGAAAAAAACTAATTTCAGAGATAAAAAAGCTATTCCAAAGAATTTCCATGGGACCATATATAGCACTCTCTTCCATAATACAAGAAACTGTTTTATGTCTGTGCCAGTTCAGTGATCCTGCTTAACAACATAAGCTTTGAGAACCAAGAAAGAAAGGTTATCACAGAAACCCCTAATTAAAAAAAAAAAAAAATCCCACAAAACTTTAAAAATATTCAGATTTTCATGGATTTGTTCTGTAAAAAAACCCCCATAGATATGGGTATCTGGAACTATTCACATTGTTTTATGAAGCCTTTGCTGAGACACAGGATCTCGAGAAGGAGTGAGCGTTTTGTAGCAATATTTAAAGTATTTCTGCACCAACACTATTCTCGTAGCTGGTGCGAATTCAGGGCACTTATCTGCTTTCCCAGGAGTCACACCTTCAGCTTGTATGAACTACTACAACCATATCAGTATCAGTGCTGCTTTTATTTAAGGACTTAAAGCTTCTAGAGCCCCAAGGAAACATACCCCCTGCAATATGGAAGAGGCAGTAATCTGCATCTGGAAGGTAGACTGACTGATTTAGGCCAATTTAAACATTAGATTTGTTCAGAGCCAGGATCCAATTACATTTTTATTCCAAAACTTGTGTGTCGGCTCTTGCATCCCTGCTGGAGGTCTCGTTGTTGAACGCTGACCCGAGCCCCACAGCTGCCACAGCAAGGAGAAAAATTCAAAATGGGGATTTGGGTTGTGGTGCCATGGTGCTCCTGAGCTGATCACACAGACTGAATCTAGATCAGGCCTCAGAATATGAGCTTTGTTTACAGTGAGCAGGTGAGAACAAACAGCAGGGTGTTGATGCTAGCCTTGAACCTGGCATTATCCCAGCGACTGGAGACCAGACAATGCCTGATTTGCTATAATGTCCAAAGGATATCTAACTTGGCATAAAGTTTGCCTTCACAAAGCTACCTACCAAAATATTTTGAACAAATGTGAACTATTTCATTATGTCCCTGCTCAGCATTCTGAATCACAGAGTCATGGCATTTCTTTTTAAGCAGTGGCACTTTCAGACTGGACTTAGTGTTTTATCAAATCACAATTGTCCTATTCCATACATCAAGATAATCATAAGGAAACAAAGCAACATTTTAATCAGGACTGCTACTACTTATAATAAATTATATGTCTAAGTTATGCATCAAAATCCATGCAGAGATTGTTCTCCTTTTACAAATGAACAAGTGAAAAATCACAGACACAAAGATCTTTCATAGTTTAGAACTTGAAGATATGAAGGCTTTCAACTTAACAACACTCATTAACACCACTGAATGTGGACTGCTAGGCAGACTTTCTTCTTGCCCTTCACTTTTCAGTCTACTGATGGTCATAGTGAATATGAAAGACCTGAATTGCTTATCACCTTCTGGAAAACTTGTCAAAGGCATCTACGTTTTGGTATAATGGTGTAAGAGTGTGGTAACCATAATTCTTCCATTGTGACCATCCAGGTCAGAAGCTGTTGCTTTACATCTTTGTGCCCAAAGTGCCTGTCCTCAGGAAAGAAGTTTCCAATTATCATGTGGCAGCAATTGTGTCTATTACATTTTCAGAAGACACTAGATTTAATGCACAGTAAATACTAGTGATGTTTTGCACATAGCTGTAATGCCAACATAAAAAATATGAAGTCACAGCTTGGGATAAAAAACAAAACATCTGCTAAGCAAAGGAAACTTCAGAATGATAAGAACAAGGTTTAAACACAACCACTTTTAGCACATTAAAATGGTAACTATGAACCACTGAATTTATTATATCAGATCTTACAAGTACGGAATAATAACTGTGGTGAAATAAACACTTTTGATATGTTATGTAGGGTAGGCATAAAAATATGTATTTCTTCAGCAAAAAACACTTGGAGGTCTCTTTGGCAAAGCTATGCTGACCTAGAATAGATTGGGATCTGGCACTCATTTTGTTCTGACATGTGATCAGGAATACTAGACCTAATTGTCACCACCTATTTGTACCAGAGACACCTGAATAATAGAGAATAATAATCTTGTACAACCTATGAAAAATGAAAACAATGTTATGCAGACAAGGATTGAGAAAAGATTTTAACAGAAATATAAGGTTCGTTGAGTAACTCAAAAAAGATAAATGTGTCACACAGTGTAAGGAGATTTATGAGATGCTGTATGTGGTCACATACTTTACAAAAATAAACATATGTGATAATTCAATAGGTAGCATGGCTTTCTGTTTAAGTCCAATTTTGACAGAATAATATTTTTTATTTAATACACACTTTTGTGAGGAAAAAGTCCTGGATGTGAGTTATTTAGGTCTGCAGATATTTAGAACTGAATATATAATTCACAAGACATATAATGAACACATGCAGGGTTTAGCACATCTAGAGGTATTTCAGCTATACAGTTTAGAAGAGATTTCACTTTGAAATAACATCTTTGATACAATAATTTATCCAAAAGTAATGTGTAATAATATATGAAACTCAAATCATATCTATGATTATATATTTAATTTTGATCTATGTAATATCTATAAAAGATTTTCAAGGTTTAAAAAATCCTCTTAACATTTTTGTATTACATTTTTGTAGAAGATGTTTGGGACATCTATAATGGCTGGTATGCTTATATCCATGACCTTTGTATTCAGTTTCTGTTAGTAAAACTCCAGACAACACCCCACTCCCAACTGTAACTATCTGGAAAAATAAAAAGTTCTCTAAGCACATAAGTGTCAGCAAAATGCATATAAGTATCTCCATTTCAGATAAAATGCTATGAACTAATTCTGAATAATTTTGTCCCAGAAAAAATCTCCGGAAAAGAAACCTCTGGGTTGATGGCATTAGTGGCCACTTAAAGAAACAATAAATTTCAAAGAGTAGGTACATAAACTGTAGCTTCTTAGTTGAAGACCAGTGCTTGGTTGTCAGATGAGAGATGTCACAATAATTGCCAGATTTCAATGATTCTTTCCCAGGTAGGTGGAAACTGCAAGTGCTGTGCAAACAGTCAGACGGTGAGTCATACTGCCTCAAAGTGGAAGGTAATTTACTCCTCTGAGGTCAGCAAAAACAGGGTTCAAAGCTGATTCTATCTATCACTTCAGGATGAAAAATAGCTTTAAGCAGCAACTCACAGAGTTTGGAGTTAGAGCTCCTACTGACTAGGGGCTGTTTTCAGGGAGATAAGGGCATCATGACTCCCCTACTGTTGAGGCTGAATATTGCTTTACTGACAGTCTAAAGGTATAGACCCATTCTCTAGTTATTAACCTATACTGCAGTGCTATATATTGGGACAATTTCATGCTGTGTGATGGTACTGAGAAGGCTTTATTAAACCATTTAACCATTTCCACAGCTGCAATGATGCTGTCAAATTTTTTTGGGTCTAACACCATTGGTGTAGAAAAATAAGAAAAATAAAAGTCTTTCATAAAGATAATTTGTAAGGCCAAAGCAAATGGGCAGATATTGTATCACATAAACATGGATTGAGATCCATAACTTCCATCAAAAAGGCTCTACATAATTACGTGGGCCACTGAAGAAATGCTCAGAACTGTGGGTTCTGTTTATGCTACAGTGCTTGTGGACATGAGTTATAAGGAAAGTTTTCATCTTGTAAGGTGTGCAGAATTTGGCTGGGTTTTTTTTTCATGAGCAAGGATGACCTGCAACAGCTGAGGACCAATGCCTTAACAACAAATTAACTTCTCTTTCTTGTCTAGTTAGTAAGGTTTTCTTTTGCACCTTGGTTTTGAATATTTAAATAAACAAAATGAGTAAGCATCTTCTACTGATAGCAATTATACTAGTCAATTTCTCTGTATATTTTCCCATTTGAATGACACTAGCATGTCATTCATGTCCCTGTCAAGATTCCTATTTACTGCAACATAAGCAAAAAAAAAGTCCCATTATGAAGACAGAAGCTTAAATTGTCCCCCTCTTTAGTGTTTTATTGCATGACAAACACCATTGAAAAATATATGACTGACTGCTACACCTCTATACAAGATCTGAAGTAATTAAATTATGCTAAGAGAGATCTTGAGCTGTTCTCTATATTTCTTTAGTCTTAAAACATCTTGGTGCTGGTCCAGTCCACAAGCATAAGATGAAGTTCTCTGCTTTGAAATGCTGGCCAGGAAATCAGGTACAAAATGATAAAAAAGCTCAAGAAAAATAGTTTTTCCTCATTCTTACACTAGATGAAGAGAAGATCTATGGCCTAGAAGTTTCAAGAATTTTGCAGCCACAGGCATTGAGAAGAATTGCTCTCATTGGTATCCTGGAGAGTAAAAACGACTAGTGCAGGAAAACCAGTACATATTAGGAGTGAAGAATGACACACTGGTACAGATAATGTCTGGCATTTGCTGCTCGTGACCCTGTTCCCAGCCCTTCCCCCTGTTTACTTGTTAAATTGGGTTGTGTTAGTTGATCCATGGTGACAGGAGAAAAACAAGACTCTCCAGAAACAGACTGACATTTAAACCAAAACACACATGTTTGATCAGAGGCAAGGGTTTTTATAAGAGGCATGAAAGAGATGAAAAACTGCTGAGCTATGTCTCAGAATTAAATACCTGCTCTGATGAATGGGGAATAATGAGACAGTTGACAAGACTGAATGAAACACATTTCCATTTCCTAACCCAGAACAAGTTATCTTTTCCATCATAAAATGCCTGTGACATCAAATGTTGGGTGATGATAGGGCTTTCACCTCACAAACAGAAGCCCTGCAAACCTGCTGAGATGTCCTGGAACACTATAAAAATAACAGATAAAAATTACCAATCATTTAAATTGATGCTTCAATTATAACTATTACCATGAGAAAAGGATTTTTAAAATTAAAATGTTCAACACTTGTAAGCTGACTCTGAAACAAATTTTCAGCAGCAGCATTACTTGTGAATATTCCCAAAACCTGGAATGTCCACATATTAAAAGAGGAAATAGGAAGCGCATTTGGGTATCTGCATTCCTGGTTTGATGCCATCTGTCCACAATCAAGAAACTAGGAAATCTGACAGCCTCCCATTAGAAACCATAACATAGCATACAGAAATCTTACCGAAAAACCAAAACTCACTCCTATTTTAGCAAAAAGGCAGGCAAGTGTATGGAGACACAGGTGCTACTCTGGCATGTGTGTATCAGTATTAGGAAGAACAGATTTTGTTATCTATTTATACAAATGTGTGGAAAAGTGGCAAAATGGGGTAAAAATGAAAACTTGCTTCACGCAGTTTTCACTAACTTCCATGGAGAAGATCCATACCCAGTAATGACAATTTTGCAGAATTTCAGTAGAGAAAGGAATAAGGCTGTTAGCTTAAATGCTTCATTAGTGAAATGCAAAAACAATAAGCAGTGTATCAAGTCAGGAGAAGAGTATTTTTCTTGTAAGCTGAAGCCTAATGGCTGATAAAAATTCTATTTTAATTGCATTTAATTCAGGACAGATAAAACGTGGTATAGCTATAACTAACTAACCATTTGTCTTTTTCAGGTTGAAAACACAATTAAAAATAGTTTTGCACAATTCTCAGCTAAATCTTCAAGTGATAAAGTAGATGCTTTACCCTGAGTGCATGATAATAGTGACTATAAGCACGTGACACCAATTCAGCTCATATCAAGTAGCTTTGAAACATCCTGCAGTGGCTGTATTAGACCCTACAGAGTTTGGAGAGAAAAAAAGAAAGTTTGTACCTACAGTGGCAGTCCCTACCAAGGACTGTTTATCCCCGTGGCTGAGCAAGACCTCGCTTTCTATCCTGACTGAGGATGAAAGTACTAGGAGGACAAGTGACAGAAGATGCATCCTTAGTCTCTTAACCAACACAGCCAGGGTAGAACAGCCTCTCAGGACCAGGGCAACAAGCTGTGCCTCATCACCACAGGCTGCTGGTTCCCTTCACTTCCTTGTGCTGGGCTGAGGGTGACATTACTGCACACGGGAGGAGCTAGGACACTGCTGGGACACAACCACGCTAGCCATGTTGTGTCACATGCTCTACCACCAGGTCAGAGAAAACAACCATGGCACTGTCCCTCTGCATGTACACTCGACCTACCAACAATAACATAAATAATCGAGTCATTCAAGAGAGTAGTAGGAATCATACAATTTTATCTTCACTCTGTTTTGGTATTTATCATATAAAATCCAGAGTATGTAACTCTGATTTCTACCAAGTTCTTTCGCTCTTATCTCTCTTCAAACCTAGTATTGTATTCTTTTTCCTTCCATGTAGCTTTATAACAGAATATTTCATTTGTTCTTAAACTCAGGGAAATGAACTTTTCATTAAAATCATTCCCCAAAAGGAAACTTCAAAGAATTTTGAAGGATAAACAAGTATCCAGCAGCTAAACAGCCAACTTGCTTCTAGTATTCAAACAGAACTGCAAGGAGCTGTCAACTTCAGTTTTTGAAAAGATAAACTTTTACTTTGGTGGAACCTTGGTAACTCTGCGTTGGGAGGACATTTCCTTCGCTATTCATAGTTCCTACTTCTGTGAAATTTATCTTAGCTTCTTACAATGTATCATTTTGATCAAATAAAAAGGTGGCAGGATACAAAAATTCACCAAGATGAAAAGGCTTTTTATAACAAATAGAGAATGAAAGACATTCTAAGATTTTTGAACATTTTTTTGTCTCTACTGAATAATACTATGATTTTTTTAATCAGTCCTGCACAGCTCAAATGCACTATGGAGTTATAAAGAACATATTCTTATGGCTTGATTAAACTGAACATACTGAGTAGGGCGTTCATTGTGCTTAAATTGGCCTTACCAAGAAAATAAATAGGTCTGTACTAGCAATAGCCCATATGCCATGTGCCACAAATATTGTCACACAATTTTTTGTTAGTTAGCAAAATGAGGTATATGTAAAACAAAATTTTATAGAAACTTAAGGTTAATGTATTTGAGATCTTATGATGTCCCTTCTATAAAAATATGTATTTTAAACTTCATAATAACCAAACAAGAGTCAGTTAGGTCAACGTTATGTCAACGTAAACCAGCCCTTAAGTATACATTTATGTGATCCTATTTTATGTCCTAAAGTATAGAATGTGAAGGGAGGATCTTTTTCCACTGAAAGTAGAACACAATCAATTGCACTTGACATCTTTGGGCCTGGATCCTTTCCTTGTTGCAGCTGGCAAAGCTGGTATTATTAACATACCCTCATTCTTCCTGTTACACAGCCTATTTTCAAGTTTACATAGTTTCTGGTTTATAAAACATTTCATGAATATGTTCTTTTGAAGTGTCAATTTCAATAATTTTTTTTTCTTTATGTAGAAATAGTTCATGAAAGAAAAAGAAGTATAAACTGTTCCTGTAAAGAAATATTAAGGAAAACACATCTTTTTGTCAAGGTATTTTTTTCACATGTACGCAGGCTTCCTCTCACCCCAAGTTGTCTTAAAGGGGGGTTAATCATCCATGATTTTGAGTAATAATTTGAGTGATTTGTCAGCATAAAAGTACTTCAATTTGTTTGAAATTACAAAATGAACTGACAATCTTTTTGATTCTAACTGTGATAACATACTTAACACAAAATCAGATAGCCATAGCTAAAGCAGTTCAGATTTATTGGTGAAACAATTTAATAGAAAAAAGTAATTTTCACAAAATTTATCTTTGACAAGTATTTCAATTTTCTCTTTGATATAACGGTGCAAACCATTCTTCTTCAGACAACCCAGCTGGAAGCATCCATGGAGCTGGTTATGCCAGTTCTCCCAGTACACACATTCTTTCTTTGCACTGCAGCTCCCATGACACCCTGAAGGTCCTTGAATCTTACAATACAGCAGAGAGATCAAATGATTGCCCCATAACTGTAGTGAGCCTTAGGTAAGTTAGAATAAAGACTCCTGGTGTCACTTAGGTTAAGCTGGGGGCAAAGTTTGATTTGCTTCTCACTAATTTGCTAATAGAGTTTGAAGCTATTCTCATCATAATAATGTATTTATGAAGTCATTAAGCTAAGAGAAGAGATTTATAGCTAAGAATCTGCGTAGTTTGCACTGAAGAACTTACATTTGTTGGGTTTTGGAGGGGAGAGGAGGCAATCAGCAAATATTTAATTGCTCTCGTTACACCATTTGGGCTTTCAGTTTCAAGTCGAGAGTACAGTGACTTCTGTACTTTCTGGTCTGGCACAGAGCAACCACATTGACAAGTGATCTCACTGAAGGACCATCTCCTGAGAGAAAAGGCACCAAAGTATTGGGCTTAAATGAAATCATGAGGTCTGAATTTGACAATGAAATATGCTTTATTAATAATTTTTGGCTTCCCACCTTCCCTTATTTTTCATGGCTTATAATTGCGACAACCTCTTAACTCAGCAGTAATTTATCAGAATGAATGGGAATATATCAAGATAGTCTTTAGAGCTTGTCAGTAATGCTCTTGGTTAGAGGCAGCAATCACTGTTGAACAAAATGAAGTTCTTTTTTACTGGTTTCTGAGTAAGACACATCCCACTTCCAATATGCCATTTTAAAATCAGTCCAGTGATGCACTACTTATCACAGAAATTCAAAGCTCAAGGGAAAGGATCAAATCTACTGCATAAGACTTGAGAAACCACGTTATAGTAATTTTAAATAATGTAGCTCTTACACAGTTTCTACTCAGTAAGTATCTTGTTTCAGGTGTCCTCTATTCATATCTCAAATTTTATAGGCTTCATTTACTAATGTGAAGGTCCTGATGAGATTCAGCAAAGGAAATGGGAATGTGGAAGGCTATAAAGCATTTCAGCTTTAGCTGCTGGTAGACACTTACTGAAAAATTACAGAGCGATCAGGTTTATATAACAGATATATTCTAACATTTTCTGTTATTCACATTGTTCAGGCACCAAGATTAGATGGGGAAATGGATTCCAGACTCTATTGCTGGGCATATGAACAAACAATGGAAATGCCAAAATGACGAATGCTCTCCCATTCATTTTACATACTTTAATTTGCAGAAAGCTGCAGAAGCCTACATCAGAAATTTCTGCAGGATTATCTTAAGGAGGGTTGAACAGGATGATTCAAACCCCTCTGAATATTTAGCAACTTGAATATTCTCTTATTATTTTTAGTGGCATATCAGAGTTTCTACTTTGAAAAGGCCAGAAAATTATGTAGATGGGTGAAATGTTTTGTATGTGACTTTGTCTCCCTTTTATGCACAACACCCTTTAGCTGACCAGATTACCACTACATGTTATTCTGCTTAAAACATATTAATAAAAAAATGAAAAAGAAAAAAAAAAGAAAAAGAAGGGTGAGTTGTTCCTAACAAGGCCAAAAGACAATGTGCATTGCAGGCTTGCTTGCTAAGCCCACAGAGGAACCACATCTTCCCTCCATTTTGGTTTGCAAAACCAGCCTTATATTTCTTGCACCTTAATTGTGACATATAAAAGGTAATTGTATATCAACAGAAAAATTCCTTCAGACTTCATCAGGGCCATTTTTTATTTCTGTCTAGTTATGGCTTTGGCATGTGCTTACAAGCTGAAGTCCTGTTTCATTGAAGATGATAGTTTAATTTCTCAAAATTCCTCACTAAGTTTAAAAATATGACTTTTAGTGGGCTTCTTAGTATTTTTCCATGTAATTCAATTACCTTGATATGGGTTTACAACAAACCGTGGTAATAATTTGTGATAGAGCAAATAAAATTCATTATAGGCAAATTGTGATGAGCAATACTGTGCGAAAAAACCCCAACCCTTTAGTGTTCTCTTTTTGGAAGAAACACTTATGATGTTATCAGTGTCATTCTTATACAAACATATGCTCTTTCACATGAGTACTTTCATAGCATCGCCTTTATGGGTAGGTGTTCATTATTTTGGGTATGGATAGCAAAACCCAAGTCCAAAAAATGAGGACAAACCAGATCAAACACAACAGGAATGACTGAAAGCATTTCTTAATTTTGAATTTCTTGGAGAAAGGCCAGGCTGTAATTAGATTTTCTGAACATAATTTCCTCAGGGATTTCAATAATTGCAATACTAAAAGCTAATTAATGTTTCAATACCAAAATTGTATTTGGCCTTATTTATATAATAATACACAAACTGACTGTGTTTAACATTCGTATCATCCAAACTGTAAAGGTCAAGAACTAGAGTTCTTCAGATAGCTGAAAATTCAGTCTGCAACCTTTTTTTTCATTTTAAGCAAATTTAAAGTCCTAAATGCAAAATAAAAATAAAAATAAAAAAACAAACAAAAAAGACAAATTCTTCTTAATATATTTTGTTGCATAAAAATTCATGTGTCTTGTTCATTCATTTTTAATGTCTTGTGTAATGGTGCTAAATTTTATGGTAGGTATAAACAATAAACACTGAATTACAAGGGAACATACAGGGTATGTTTTTACATGCTTATATGGCTCTTACATTTTTTCCTTCTTAACCATACTTTCAGTTAATAAGGTTACTCTTGGCTTCTCATTTTTATCATTTTTTAGATCTCGATGTATGATAGCATAACATATCAACAAATGTTTATTTTCTGTTGGGCTCAAATTTTTTATAGAGATGTCTATTATTTATGAAAATGTACAATTCATGCATGTCATACTCATGTATGCTCAAAAATGGTGTAGAGCTCTTTTTCCTCTGTTAGTTAAATTACTCTTTGATAAAACATATTTAAGGACACTATTTAATTTCTGAACTGTAATTAAGGGCAATATTTGGATTATGAATAGAAATTAACTCATCTCATTTTCAGGTATTTTGTGCAACCTATGTTACTTTAGCTCTATTATTCTGTGTTTTAATCTCTGCAGGTCTTTATATGTAAGTATTTTCATGGGCTAATGGAGCATAATAGACCCAATGCTCACTTACTGAAGTGCCTTTTTTCATCTGAAATGTATTTTTTAAAGGACCAAAAATCAAAAAACCCACTACCTTCTTAATCCACAGCATATTCATTATCAGATCAACACACACTGCTAATTAACTTAAATTTGACTGCTAAATAACTCCCAAAGAGCCAATTTATCTAAGGTAGTATGAGCACATATTCATTTCTCCTTATACATGAGCAGCTGCTATTAATTAAATTCTAGTCACTTCAGACTGCAAGTTTGAAATAATTGCCACTGTGGAAACACTTGTACGTAGCAGTGAGCTCGGCTACTACTTTACTCATATTGATTGTCACCTGGATATAGGTAGACACCACTCTATTTCATTTAGAGTTTTTTAGATATTTAGAAGTATGTGGGGAATTTTCAAATTTGTTTCTTGAATGTTCAGAGCTTTGTCAAAAATACCCATACAGTGCAGAACTAAGTTTGATGGACTGTTCTCTAAAGGAAACGTCTCCTCTGTGAAGGTGTTATACACCTTTTGAGGCTCAGAGGAGATGATGGTGGCAGCAGAAGGTGATTCTTCCCTCTGCACCAGCTCCTCTCAGCTTGCTGCTCTACTGAGGGCTGAAGTGATGCTTGCAATCTGCTTCCTTGCTACCCACCTTCCACCCACATCTCCGAAGCGTCTGTGGGCTGGTGCTTTGACAACCCTGCAGTGCAGACTATTGGCATGACAAGGTATTAGGAGGAAAAGGTGTGCTTTGCACTCGCTTCACTTTCTGCACAAATTCATTGCTTTTAATTAGTCATTGCAGCAGAAGTTTCAAAGAGATTTTCATGACAGATAATGAATGGTAGTCTCACATGGAAAAGTTTTGCAACCAGAGTCTTCTGGATGCACTTCCTAGCCCGCTGGTAAGACTGAATTAGTCTCTCCTGAAATCAACTACACTTTCTCAAGCTTCAGTCATCATTGTATATGTAGAAAAAATGAAAATCTTAAGTTCTTAAATATAAATTAGTCCTATGTTTCAGTGGAAATGTGAATAAAATCTGCATACTTCCAGAAAGTAAAATTCTTGCATTTTTAATAATACACTTCCATTACATTGAATCCTGCACAGCTAGGTGGTATAGATATTTTAATTTTTACTTTATAGATAAAGTTTTGCTTTCCTTTATTTTGAAGGGCATTTATAAGGAAGAAAATATTGTAGAGAGTGAATATAAAACATTTACTATCTTGCTGCTGAAGAAAAGACACATCAAGAACACAAGAAGAGGAAATCTAACATCTTTACAAATAAACTTCTTTTTTGCATTTTTATCATGTCCATGAAAAAATATCAGTGATATGATGAATAATTGTAGGGTGAGGTGCAAGTATAACTTTTTTGACAAACACTTCTGAAAGATTATTTTCTTTTTTCCATTACTGGTATTTAAATATAACCATGATTAAAAATTAACTTTGCTCTATGGAGGAAGATAGGAAACAAATGCTATCCCCTTTAATGACTCACCCACTAAATGCACAGTTCACCTGTTGGTTTTAATTTATGTGATAATTTACAAAACAAAATGTGTAATTTCCTTCATCTATATACTGCATTTCACTTATTTTCATGAAAATATGTAATGTACCTTGCATTCAGTACTCTTGTTTGTGAACAGTTTCTAACCTCCTATCTAAATGTAAATTGTTTATGCATACAGATTATTAAGAGAGAAGTAAAACAAAATCCTTAAGGCCTTTAGAAATAATACAAAGTGATATGTTTACAAAAGGCCATATTTAAAAGCTCTGCATTCTAAATGTAGCAATATTTTCAGTTTCCTAAAAGATACAAATCAATTTCAGCTTAAGAGCAGTGAATCATCATCATCAAATTATGCTAATTATAGCACTCAGAGGCTTAAGTAAATCTAAACATATGAAAGAAAACCATAGACAGAAGAAGATGATTTGTTGAAGGCCTGTTAAGTTAGTTGAGTCAACAGTTCACATATATGATTTGCCAAGCAAATTTACCAAGAATAGCTCTTCTTCCTAGAATTACTCTGTTTTAATCTTGCAACTCATATAGTCACTTTATGTAGATTTAATTAGGTACCCTGTGGTTGCCCAAATATTTGCCCCATCTTATTGGTAGAAAATACTAAAACAACCTGACGTTCATTAGCTACTGAGAAGCTGCATTCAGCCAAATTGTCTATTCAGCTTTATGTGGTGATTCTGGAAATAATTTTCACCATTAGTTTACAAAATGACTAAAAGAAACCTGTTTTATGTAAATTTGGGAATCCTGCTGAGGTTCCTGACAACTGATAAAATGAAATGGAGAGAAAATAACCAGTGCAAATAAAGAGCAATTTGCATGAATTCTGGTGAAATGGAAAGAAGTTAATGGATATGGAATTATAAGCAACTTGCCTTGTAAACTGTAGATTTCTCCAACGCTGTTCTGCCGGGTGATGTGATGCCAATATGCACTGCGAGGAAGTGAGATCGACTTGGATAAAGTCATTGGTTCAGACAGACTGGTCTGGAGCTAAAAGCCAAAGCAAACATAAATGGAAGGTCACACATAAGCATATTGATAAATAATCTCAAAACTGTAAATCACACCAATGTTGTCATGAACATATAATTTTCTGAATTATCACAGGTTTTATATGATCGCTTAAACTGTGTTACAAGCATCAGCACTGTGAACGCTCAGGCAAAATCTGCAAAAGTGTATCTAGGTCTATAGGTTCATTAGCACAGGTTAATATTAAGACATCAGAATTTATCTACAGCTATTCTTCTTGCTGCCAGGGTTTTGTCATTTTCTTCTTTAACTTTATGATAACAATGAATTAACATTTGCCTGAATTCTAAAATCTCTCTGTAACCACATTTCCTTTTGGCCATTTAGCCTGCATATTGGATTGAAAACCCAGAAAGATGCTAAGAGAGAATCTGAGACAACCAGCAGAGAATTAGCAATGGAGAGGTCATTAATCTCCTAATCCTCCTTTGAAGGGGAGGTATCTCATCACCAGTAGTAGGCTCCAACTTCAAGAGCAGATTTTCCTGGTCTGGGGGACTTCATGTGATTGAAATTGTAAATTGCATGGTAAGTCCCTGTGTACAAGAGCTATGGCACAGAAACCTGATAGGAGGAATGTCAACTTTAATAAAGAGATCTCTGTCTCCAACAAACAATTGCTGTGAGTTAAAGACGAGACAACACTACAGAGAAAAAAGAAAGATGAAAGATTGTGCATTCTAGCAACCTCTTTTGATATTCCTGTTATGCTTTCTGTGTCTAGAAGAAAAGAGAATGCACCTGAAAATTTTTTGTATCACTGGTTTTACAGAATACAAAATGCGATCAATAATTTTTGGAATCTAACAAATCACCTTAACATTGTAAACATAATTTTTTCAGGGAATGTGTGAAAAGATCAATACTGAAGGATCAATTATGTCTGAAGATTTAGAAAGTTAAATCTCTTAGTTTCAAGGGTGGCACCACGATGGTACTCTGAGAAGGTGGGCCTAGAAACTCATTTGCAAAGTGTTCAGCTACAGAGTAGAAGGTATTCCAGGTCGGTTTAGTCGGTTTAGTCGTTAGTTCCTCGGGATTCCTCATTCAGAATCATAATCTCTAATTTTAAAAAGCCCTTCTTAAGTGCAAAAACTTATTCTGTAATTTAAACCTCTCCAGCGCCACCCCCCCCAAAAAAAAAAAAAAAAAATTAGAGACATTATCCATCCAAAGATCTAAAATTATTTAAATTTTAAGTATTAACACAAACTGATGTATGGAATATATTATGCTTCAGATCAATCTGTTGTAATTACTTCTGTTGTTGTTTTCTTGAGAATTGTCATCAAAATAACTCCCTGTCTACAGCTAATGTCTTTTCTGCTCATTTATAGACAAATATTACATTTCATTTGTCAGTGGTGCAGCTCATCACTAGAAGTTATTTGATATGAAGTAAAGAGCTTGCAGAAGCATTTAGTCCATTAAAAAAGAAGTTTGAAAGCATTATCACAAGAATTCAAATTTTAGGGAGACTTGGGGGTTTAAAGTTTATTGATACACAGAATTTCCTTTATTGTGGAGATCAGGACAGTAACAAACCCTGCATATTATTTTACCATGTTGGTATAGCAAGGGCAACAAGGGCAACTTTGCTGAAGAAAAAAATTATATAAATCATCTAACTTCAATTTACTGATGATTTATTCATAATTTATTCACCCAAAAGGTAAATTAAAGGCAAAACATTTTCTTAGTATGCATTCTGAAAAAAAATAATTCCAGTAAATAGAACCTATTCGACTGCAGTTTATTATCTCAAAGCTAAATCCATGAACTGAATGGAAGTGGTTAAATGTATCATTATTCCTGATCTGAGATGATTAGCTCCTGCCTGATCTGACCAATAGTGATGCAGAAGGACTTAATTTGCACACATTAGAGATTCGGAGAATTAAAAAAAAAATCTGTTCTCATTATAAAATAAGGTAAGAACTGTTCTAGTGCAGAAGACTGCACTGCAAGCACTCACAATCCTTTGTTTCCTCAGATTTTCTAACTAAAGAACAACTTCTGATATCACCTTTTGGGTAAGAATTATCACCATATGCTAACTGCAGTAGGACCAGATGAACCAAATTTCTCTGGGGACTCCATAGAGAAAAAAAAGCAATTTCTAGTTTAATATAATATCATCCTCAGAAAAAAAAAAACAACTTTAAAATAAAATATCAGTTTTGTTTTTAACTTGAGATTTTAAAATAGAAGCATAAAACAACCTATGGATTTGAAGATTTTACGAGTTGGATATCATATAAAGGATGATGACATTAATTTGTCCATGAAATTATTCTTACTGAATAGAAGACTACCATCAGCTACAATTTTTCTTTTAATCTTTTTTTATCCATATAAAAACCACATTGTTGATCAAATGTAATTGACAATGACAGAATGCTTACTTCCACAAACTGCTTTTTGTAAAAACATTCTTGTGTTCAAAGAAAATTGAATAACACATTGACAGAAATCCATTTTGTCTAGAGAACATCCTATATGTTACACTGTGGGTATTTCAGATAAAAATCTTCAAACCAAGGTGAAGAAAATACATAAAAATATCCATAGAATCAATTGTTCATATACTACTAGATAGCTCTTTGCTATATCAATAATTACAGGTTAAACTAGAAGTACAGAGATCTACTGCTTCAAAATCCCTTTTCCCCCACTGTAAATGAAATTCTGGTAGTTAACAAAGTTTAAATAGAAAAACAAAACAAACAAAATAAAAATTTTCCCTTGTAAATCAGGGAAGATTTACAGAACTGTTTAACTGTTAAAAAATTAGACACTAAGGTTCAAGACCTCTGGTGTTGCAGACCAATGAGAGAGATCACGCTCATAAGTTCAGAGACTTTGTCCTCCATACCCTTTTCTTTTGTCTTTTTACTATGCCTCATTAAAAAACAACTGGCTTTTTCCCTACACTAAGCAGCTAATGCAAACAGAGAACTTTTCACATTGGAAAATCAAATAAATAACCTTTAAATTTTCTTCTTTTCTCAAAGCAAGTAGACCATCCTGCACAGATTCTTTACTGATCTTAATTTAACACAAATGTAACAGTTAAAAATATATTTTAAAATTATTTCACTTATCTCATTAAGCCTGTTTATCATGCAGAAAATTAAAACATTTCTGAGTCTGGATTTCTTCTTATATAACAGGCCAATATTCAGCTGTTGTTTCCAACACCAACATATTTTTCTCAGGAGCTGGCAAAACAGCTCAGATTCATTACCATCAACTGTACAGAAAGTGCCCATAATGACAAAAGTAGCAAAGACACATAGAAAAAATAAAATCTGGGAGTGAATTTGAGATGATTCTGCTCCTCTGTGTTGCACTAGTGAGATGCCACCTGGAGTACAGTGTCCAGCTTTGGGGTCCTTAGTATAAGGACAGGAATTTGCTGGAGCAGATCCAGAGGCAGGACTCAAAAATGATCAGAGGGGTGGAACACCTCTTCTGTGAAGACAAGCTGAAAACCTGGGGTTCAGACTGGAGAAGTTCAGGCAGAAAGTTTCAGGGAGACCTTATTGTGACCTTTTGGTACTTTTACGGGGGTTTATAAGAAAGATGGGACAGACTTTTTAGCAGGGCCTGTTGTAACGGGACAAGAAGTAAAGGCTTTTAATTAAAAGAGGGTAAATTTGAATTGGACATGAGGAAGAAATTTTTCATGATGGGGGTTGTAAAACACTGGCATTGGTTGCCCACGGAGGTTGTGGATGCATCTGTGGATGCCTGGACACTTTTGAGGTCAGATGGGACTGGGGTCTGAGAAAACTGGTCTAGCTGAAGATGTCTCTTCTCATTGCAGGGGGTTTGGACTAGATGGCCATTAAAGGTCCTTTCCAACCCAAAGCATTCTCTGATTTCACTGAGGGTTGTTTTGCTGTGTTGCATCTATGTTCTAGTCTTAATGTACAAAAGTAAAAGCAATATACCAGTTCAAACATGCATCTAGAATGACTTGGCTACAAATACTTCTCAAATCTGATGAGACTTCTGGAAATAAAACATAATCTAGACTTTTTTTCCCCAGTTTATGAGGTAGAAAGTAAGAATGGAATTAGAACTTAGGTGAAAAGTAGAGTGCATACATCAAAACCACATTAACTCAGGGAATTTTGTGGTGGGAATATAAAAAATCCAAACATCACTGAAGCACTTTTGTTATTTGATATGAAACACCTAGTAGTTAGGCTTCATCCATTTTGTCCAAAATTTGTATGATAAAATACCTTTAAGACGATGGATATTACATTCCTTTCCTGTATCCAAATCCAGTATCCAAAACCAAAATATCCAAAATATTGAGCCATATGAAGTCTTTGCTTTGCCAGTGACAACTTTATTATTCTTACAGGTCTATTTGATTAAAATAGAAATTAAAAAAAAAAGAAGAAGTCTATTAATAGACTGTCACTGTAAGAAGTTTCCCATATTTCTCATTACTGTTCTTCTATGAAAGGTTTAAAGAATAAATTTTCTTTTAATTCCCATAGGCCATCTCCATTGACTTCAATAGATTTGTTACTCTGATATTAATAATGAATACAATTCCGAAAATGGAGCCTGTTAACTGCATTAGGGTTCTGAGCTTTGATCTTTTTAACATATTATTCTCACTTTTCTTTTTTTTCATTAAAAAGTCAAAACACTAAAGGTGACAGAAAATACATTTGGCTTGAGGAGACAAACTGAGCAATTTATAGCTCATTCCTTTTTTTTTTAGTCTACAATAAGTTTGCTTTTTACAGATATGTGCTGAAAATAGGTTAGTTTATTATGAATAAAACCCTCTGTCTCATTTCAAATTCTCATTAGTGTCTTTAAACAAATAGCAAGAGAACTAGGTCACAGAAGACTAACAAGAGTTGTAGTCTAGAAATATGAATCGAATACCATTATTTAGACTTTTTTTCTTTCCAACTCTAAAGAAGGTTACTTTGTATGTTATGCCTTGAAGAGAAAGAGGGCTTAAGAATATATTTCACCTCACAAGTGTGAATTTGCTGACACAGACTCATTTCATTGGTATCCACAGTAAAAAAATTACTAGAGCTTAAGAATCACACAATCTAGTAGGGAATCTCAGCTCAGATATCACCCAAATTAGAGAACAAGCAGAAGAAACGTTTTTGGGTTTTTTTAAAATTAGTTTTCTCATTTTTTCATCATGACAAAACTAAGGATATCATGTTTGTCTTTTTTGCAAAAGCAGCAACTGTTGTTCCATATTCAACTTGTAAACTATGACATATAGATCTATTTTATAAAAAACAGTTCTCATCCAGTACTGTAAAGCAGACTGTCCCTTCTTCAGTGCAGGTTTGCCCATGTCTCTTTTTAAATCAATGCTCCTGTTCCAAACAATTTTCCAATTTGTCATTTTGAATTCTGTCCCTTCATTGATCCACTTCCACATTGTTATGAACGTAAGATCTGGAAGTATAATAACTAGACTGAGTCTTGATCCTTCTTTGAAAATGCTTAATAAAACTGGATGCAGGATACAGTCCTATGAAATTCCAGTGAGAAAATTATTTCCTTTCGTGATGTATTACTAATAATTTTTTGTTATAATTTTTATGTAGCCATTTATACACAATCACTTAGCTTGCTTAGAACATAGTTATGTTCATCTATATATATGTTACTTGGATTGTGTTCATTACTTAAATATGTCTACTGTTAATATAAACATTTATAGGTATCAGCTTACTATTTATTTGCTATACACTGCTTTATATTTATTTTTACATTTTTATCCAGCTTGCTGTTCCTGATGGAATACATAATATTGGCAAAACCCCCACCAATATATGACCTCATAAGTCTTCTGAAAAAACTTGAGAACTTGAAAAGCTATTTGAAAAAGTAATTTCAGTGATTTCAGCCTTTATAATGTATTTTTAGCATTAAGGTTCTCAGTAGTGATTCCAACCTTGCTTTTACCTTTTGGAGAGTTACTTGATCAATTATGGACAAAAAAATATCAAAATAGTAACACTGTTTTGTGGTGCCAGGGTGGATGACAATTATTCTTTGGTGGTGGAATAACACTGTGAATTAATAATAAAGCAATGGTGGAAGAAAAGTATTCTGAAGGGAGATTCAAAGAGGCTGATAGTTTTTTTATATTCTTCTTGGCCACACTAAAAAGAGAGAAATGGTACACTGCTCCTTTTCTGATGCAAGTGTGTTGGGTTTTTTCTTTTATTTTTTCTTTCATCTGTAAGAAGCTCATAATAGATCAATGCTGCCAGACAGAACGGATTAATGTTGGAAGAAAATTAAATACATTTTACAGCACGTTGGGATTATATTTGTTGAATGTCAGTAAGGTGCGTGTCTTCACCCATGCTCCATCAAAAAATTATGGGTTTGCTCCTTTTGTGAAAGAAGTTTCCTGGAAACTATAATAATTAGTGTGAGGGTAGAAGCTCAGATTCTTACATTTTTCAAATGTTTGAGCCATTTTAATATACATAAGAAATACTTTATCCATTTCTCATTGCATGAAATCATTCACTAATAACATGGGAGATAAAGTCAACAGGGAAAGAGCTGAGACTATTTCAAGCCTGACTATATGGCAGGTCTTGGTGGAAACAAACACAACGAAGCTAATTTTTTCAGGAAATACATGTATGCATATATATATATATATATGTGCTTGATAGAGAATCCCGTATTGCACTGAAATTATTTGCAGATATTGATTGTCCTTTCTGTTGCCATGAAATAAGAGCCAGTTAGATATGCTTGCAGCCCAGAATGCCAGCCATACCTGAGGCAGCAGGTTGAGAGCAGTGATTCCCTCTCTCTATTCTGCCTTGTGAGACCCCACATGGAGCACTGCATCCAATTCTAAGGGCCCAGCTCAAGAAAGACAGGGACCTGCTAGAGCAGGTCCAGAGGAAGTCATGAAGATGATCAGTGGGAAGGAGCACCTCTCCTATAAGGACAGGCTGAGAGAGCTGGGGTTGCTCAGCCTGGAGAAGGGAAGGCTTCATCTTATCAATGTTTGTAAATACCTGATGGGAGAGTGCAAAGAAGACAGAACCAGGCTCTTTACAGTGGTGCCCAGTGACAGGACCAGAGGCAATGTGCACAAACTGAAACACAGGAGGCTCCTGCTGAACGTCAGGAAACACCTTTGCTGTGAGGCTGAATAAGCATTGGCACAGATTTCCCAGGAAGGCTGTGAAAGTCTCTCACATTGTAGATATTAAAAAAGACATCTGGACATGGTCCTGGACAACCAGCGTCGATGGCATTACTTGAGTTAGGGGGGTTGGACAAGAGGTCACTTCTGTCCTCAACCAGTCTGTGATTGTCACTTCCAAAATTATAGTGAAGATTTTACTGAATTGGGAGAGTCCCAGATCTGTCTTCTGAACAGTGCAAGGATAAGTAAGTTGAGGTGGAAGAGAATGAACTAAAATGCATCAGTTAGAGAGATAAAAGAAAGAGACCATCAAAAAAGACTTGTGTTCTCCATTTGGAGCAAGTATTTTCTGGCTAATTCAGCCTGAGAGCTGTGGAGTTCCAGAAGGGGCTCTTTCATGAGGTTTGTCAAGCAAGAGCTAAAAATAGTGAGGCCTGATATCAGTGCTGACAAACAAGTCTTGTCCTCCTTCCTCTGTCTGTTTTTCAGTCTCTTTGCTCTGCTGAGTATTCCTCTCTCTTACAAAGCTGCTAGAGTCTGACCTCAACCTGAAATGCTCTGGCAAAGTCTTCAAAGTATGAGATTTTTTTCATGGAATTACTTGCCAAAAGTTATGACATATCTTAAACAGATACTTGGGACACTCGAAGTCTCAGTGTTTTACTTGAGAGTACCATAAGGACAGCCTTTCTGACCTAAGAGAAATTTGCTTTAAAAAGTGGTGTGGTAGAAGCCATGGTATGAAAAATGTCTCTCAGTGGAGAACAGACTTGAAAACCTCTCTCTAGCATGTGGCAAGAAAGGTGAAATATGGATGAACACAGACTGATCCCAGATGGGAGAACTCCACTTGAATAAATTTGGGGCTGAAAAATTTGATTTCTAAAAAATGCTACAATCTATATTCACTGTTCACTGCACAGTTATTTGACTTTCATTATTTCTGATAAAGCAAATGACTTGGACCTCATGAGATTTCTCAAGAAGTTTTTTCTTCTATTGTCTAAAACAGATCAGTAGTTTCCAATTACACATATTTGTGGAAATCACATTTCTTTTAGCTTCTTCATTTTGGTATACAGAAATTGCTGACCAATGAACTTTAATAAAATGACAGGAAGACAATTTTCTGAAAACTATCTGAAACAGTAATCATCAGTAACTTTTCATGAATATTCCTCATTAAGCTTATCAGTGCATGACTCCAGTATTCAGTAACACACATAGTCTGGCTGACCTCTACTTCTGACATTTTCAGAAGTTAGTTTTATATGTCATACAAAGACATTTCAATTAAAAACAAGAAATAGCAAACCTAGAATACCTTAAAATTATTATTATGTAGTAAAGTCTTCTCAGATGACTATTCGATATCTTCCAAAAGAACACAGTTCCTTCCTTTTAACTAGTTACTTTTAGACATTTAAAATGCATCCTGAATCACACATACTGGAGCTAGTTATATATATTTGAGATGCACATGATTGAAAATTATTAAGTTTTAACTTTGAAATATACTGTATTTTTTGGGGGGAGAGGTAAGGTAGGTATATGGCCACACATATGAACACACAAACCCAATAATTTAATTTAAGGCAATTTATTCATTAATAATTAAATATTTAATAATATTTAATAATATTCAGTAGCTGCATGGGCTTAAATGAGTTTTTACAGATTTAAAATCAACTGAGAAGCTGGTATATAAAAATAAAAGGCTATTCTTTTCCACTATGTGTCTTTGCACACAGGGATCACACCATGATCATGTATATAGATAGACACAGACCATTCTTGACATTTTTCTTTTAAAATTGAAATAAGTGATCATTAAAAAGCAATGCATACACTTCTAAATAAATATACATCATGTATATTTGGAAATATTTGTGGTTGAAATTTTTGCTTCCTTACTGATGTGTATTTATTAATATAGCAGAAGTAGCTGCAAGTCAGAAATTCAGTTTGGAAAGGTGGGAGACAGAGAAGTGTTCATAGATTGCTTTATCTTTCCACATACTTGCATCAGCCCAACAAATCCTACCATTAGGATCATTTTTTCACCTAATTTCATTTTCAGACAATAAGAAGGTGGTTTTTTCTGCTGGCAAAAGTTGCTTGGCACAGTAGTTGTACACACGTGACCACATGCCAAATAACTCAATCTTTTTCAAGCCCGTAGTTGCTATTTAATGAAAAAATCCTTTGCCTGTTTCAGCTTTGCAAAACAAAGGAAATAGAATTATACCTGTTGCCATGGAAATCTGTAACTCCTTTGCTTTTTTTCCTTCAAATGTATGTAAAAGTGAACATCAAACAATATGTGGGAACACATCACAGAAATACCATCATTTTACAAAGGATTCTAAAAAATCTCTCAGGTAGTAGCAATTGCAACTTTTACCACTATATTTTACAAGGAAATGATTAAGAATAATGAAGAGAAGAACCTTTGCTGATTTATCAAAGAGTTTTGCATCACAAAGACTGTAGAGATGTGCATTCAATAGCCAGTCATACGAATCCATATGAATCTTTCCTGGCAGCTGCCTTTATGGAAATGAATTCTGACAGACTGAATATGCTATGAGACTAGAAGCTTTTACCCTGACACAGTCATAAGAAACAGAGAAATGGATGCTTCTGCCATAGCATGGAAAATCTTCATTAATTCCTTGCTGCTGAATGCTGCAGAACTGAAATATTTTTGAAAAATCTATTCCTGCAGTTGAGATGGAATAGTACTTCATTACATTTAACATCTTGATGACCAACGTGGGCAGTGGGACAGAATAAACTCTTAGCAAATTTGGGGACAACGTCAAACCAGGGGGAATGGTCAAACACCAGGAGGGCTTCTATTCAGAGGGATTTCAGCGAAGCAGAGGGAAAGGCTGACAGAACTGTCATGAAGTTCAACAATGACAGTTGCCAATGGTGTAACTGGGCCAGGGCAGCTGCACTCAAGTACAGTCTGAGGACTGACTTGCTAGATAAAAACTTTGCCAAAAGGAACTAGCTGTCCTGGTGATAATGTGAACGAACAGTGTACCTATGCAGTGGTGGCGGCTAATTACACACTGGACCACATTAGCAAAAGCATGGCTAGTACAACCATGAAGTCACATTCCCCTCTTATTTGGCAATTGAGAAACTACATCTGGAAGTTTAGCTATATTCAAAATGTCTTCAGGTCTGGGCCCAGGCATAAGAGGAATATCAAACTGGAGAGAGAACATCTAAGAAGCAGAATATGATCAGTGACGCTGGATTAAATGTTTAATGTTTATGCACCCTGAGAAAGTGAAGGCTAAAAGAAATCTAAATCCATTTTTTCCTCTCTCTTCTGAAAAATATGTTGCAAGGAAGGCTGTTACCAGAGATGCACAGTGAAAGGACAGGAGTCAACAGGTCACAGGCTGAGTCAAGGGAAATTTGAGACAAACTTAAGGAAAAAATCCTTCACAGTGTGAAAAGCCAAGTGCTGGAATGAGTGCCCATAATCTGCTTCACTGGGGTATTCAAAACTTGATTGGATAAGACCCTAGATAAAACTATATCTAGTTTTGATGCTATACCTGCTTTGAACAGGCAAGCAGATGAGCTGACTATCCTTCCAATGCCAGTATTTTTGATCCTACATTCAATGGGTTTGAAAACTTGAGAGCTAATGAGATGCACTGTGCCATTGAGTCAAACTGACATTTTGCTGACTGCAGTAGCCGCACGTTTTTGTGTAACACAGCTACTGTGGTTAGTGAAATAATGTCAAACCAACAGTACAGGGTCTATAGTCTCTATTACTGCCTAACAATTCTCCTCAACTGGATTCCTGCACAGATGATAAATAAAAACTCTTATCATGGCTGGCATCATATAAGACATCAGTAGCATAAAAACAATGACCTACAGCTGAGAGAATAAAAGAACCAATCTCTATCTGGATAGGCTCTGATAAATACATATTAAAAGACTCCATGTACTTGGAAAAGTTTCTGTATATCAGATATGGCTTTTTTAGATGCACAGTATCTCTTGTCTTCAGTATAAATATAATCAGAGAGATTACAAATAATTTTCACATTAAAATCCCTGTCCTCTTTATAAAAAGGAATAGAAGTGGAGAAAAAAAACACAAAATGAAGACATAGGGTTAACTTCACCTAATTTTTGTTCTACCAACAAGTACCTGATGAGCCAAAGCACAAAAAGCACAGAGGGAGTTAAAAAGTAACTTTAGGGCTGTTATGAGAATTTTTGATCCCTTCTCAGATTATTACTTTTTGCAATTCTCCTATTCTCTGAAAAGCACTGTGCCCCTCTGTAAATCATTGATAAAGAAGTTTTCTATTTATCAGAGACAAAGCCTTAACTATCCCCTGGAGTGATATAAAGAACTCCTAAACAGAGTTACTGCAACAGAGGAAGGCTTCCTTGACAAGAGACACAAAATGATGCTATAATTCAAAAGATTGATGAAAACCATGTGAAAAATACCTTTTTCAGAAGTTAATTCTTCTGTGAATAAGCAACTGACTATGATTCAGGATTTATTTTGTTATTGTTTTGTTTTTGTGCTATGCCTAGCATACAGCTGATTATTCTATGACCTTGGGCAAATCATATATAGCTGAATTTGGCCTTAATCTTTCTGTGCCTCATTTTACTGATTACTATTAATATTACAATAATACCTGTCTCGTGAGAGCATTGGATAACTTCATCAGCTATTGTTTTTGCTAATAATAATAGAAGCTCTACAGTTGCTTCATTTTATAAGAAACAGTTTTCTGAAAATAGCAGATATGAGATTAATACTAAATTAAACCCCCTGGTGAGGTGGTTTGAGGATTATTTTTCAGTAAAACTGAAGTCAACATAACCTGCTCCTCTGTTGAGAGAGTTCAATGACATGAACCTACCAGCAGTGTTACACAAGCGAGCTTGTTTAAAGAGACACAATACAAAAGAAAACTTCTCTTCTAAATTAAATGTTTCTCTGAGGTTAGTTAAGGGGAGGGCTGGACTTCAGTCAGATGTGCAACAACCACTGCATAATTACAGCAGCCATTCCTAATTTATAGCTCGTGTCACCCACAGCTTTTAGCAAATAAAACTGCTAAACAAATCATCAATTTTGTTTAGGGAAAAGTTCTTTGGCTCTTCATTTTCTGCATTTTGAGAAACAAATATGAATTTCAGCCCGACAGTGCCTTTCAAACTACTTTGCTAGCTCTGTAAACATGCAATATTTTGCAAAGCACAAGAAAAGTGGAAATAAAAAAGATTACAAATTTGCTCATGTCACCAACGTTCAAATCCTCTTATATTCAAATGCAACTTCATAAAGCTGAAATAAATGATATCTGACTTTTAAGAAATAGCTCTTTAAAAAGAAGCCAGAAATGTAGATAGGTGCCTATAGGAATTTTTAAAGTGCTCACATGCTACATTCTCAGGAGGGTTTGCATCTTTGCAACTTTGGATATCATACCATGGAAACATCTTTGCCCTGTTGGATTTAAACAAGCTAACCGGACCGTGGTGACTTAAACAGAAACTTAAATAGAAACGTTCACAGTGCAGCCCAGCTGCATGCAAACATGTAACTGAGGTGAACAGAACAGGAGAAACAGTGTTCATAGGATTCATGTATGCAGCTTCAGAATGGATTCACAGGATGGAGCAGGCTCTATGCAGATAAAAAAATGTATCATCTCACTTGTGAGACACTTTTGCAAGGCTTTTAATACAAATGTTGGCTGAGCCCATAGTTCATATTAGCAGGAAGGCAGATTTCAATCCTAGTTTTAGGTAGCATGACAGACAAAAAGTTAAAAGAACATGGTAACAGTATACAAAATATTCCAGAAATTTTTAAGGAGAAAAGAATGAGAGTAATTTCTCAGTAAGGATGTCCATTCATGTGCTAAGGTACTTGGGGCTTAGTCCATAGGAGAAATTTAGAATACCTATTTGCTTTCAAAATCATCCAGCCCTATCGCTATGCATAAGGGAAATTTCAAAATTGTGTCAGACAAAGGAAGAATTGAAATTTTCCCACCATACTCTGAATGAAAACCCTATGACTACTACCACTTCGAAAACATTCAAAACTCCAGGGCAAGGTTAGTTTCCAAATGGCAAAACAACATTTTAATTACATCACCAGCTACCAAAATATTTGACACACTCTTATGTAAGGATTTCCCAGCTCTGCTCTCACACCTACCCACGCCACTTACCTACACACCCCACAAACCTTTATGTTGTCTGCAGTGTTTGTGACATGAGGAACAGCTCTGTCCCGCCCCCATCACTTTGTAGGAGCAGCTACACAAACCTTTCATTGCCATAGTAAAGATTTTCCCTATTTTGTGATTTCATTCAAACACACAGCAAAGATCCAGGAACGCCAGCCACCTATGGAGTTCCTTGGAGAATCTGGACTTTACACCTCATCTTTACACCCCTTGCTGACCGCAAGGTGAGATATAGGGGCACGATGAAACCCTGTAGTTCATGGAGGAAGAGGGACAAAAAAAGTTCTCACTCAATAGGGAAAGGATACATGGGAGGCTAGTGGCTGTGGAAGTTTGAATTTCATAGTGGGATGAGGTATTTTCTTTTAGAAAGTGAATGACACCTTCTGCATAGTTTTTGAATGCTGCTGCAGTATTTGGATATGGCTAATAGTCCTCAAAAAAATGCCAATGAAATAAGTCGACATTCAAGACCATATTTTCTTTAAAATCAGGAAATAAAAGAGGTCCAGGTGAAAGAATTGTTAAATATCATCCAGTCTAACTATCCACAAATTTCCTGCTTTCTTATGGACCAGTGAATGTTGAAAATAGATTTGCAATGTAAGTTTAGAGATTACTTCATCCAAGTACACACAGCTTTCTGAGCCTGAAGGCTAACAGAAATCTGGAAAAACTCTAAAAAAGTTCTCATAGAAATCAGAGTTAAGAAAAATGTCATTATACGCCTAATGAACCAAGAATCCTATGGAAAATTACCGCTACTTGTGGGAATTGAGTTTACAAAGCTAAAACCAAAAATACATAGATTCTGACTTACGAGGAAGAAAAAACAAATTTTAAATTCTTGTGTTGTCAATCTTGGAAAAATGTATAGATAGTCACAGACAGACTGACCACTGGAGTGTTCTGCTGTGTCAGGGGAGGCTTAGACTGGACACTAGGAAGCATTTCTTTTCTGGGAGGATGGAAAAATATTGGAAACATAGGCTTCCTAGAGAGGCAATCAACGGTCAGTCTTTAACAGGCATTTGGATATGCCCTCAAAATGATGCTTTAACTTTTGGTCAGCCTTGAAGTAATCAGGCAATTGGACTATATGACCATTGTAGATCCTTTCCAATAGATATATCCTACCCTACCCTACCCTACACTACCCTATTATAGAAATAAGCTTCACAACATCCATGAAAATCAAGTAAGCAACTCACCAGCTCTGTATTGCAAGAGAGCTGCCAGGCTTTTACAGGGTTATAAAACTTCTAGGCACACATTATACAGCAACACCGTACATAGTTTCAGATGGGAAGTACAGAACAATATCCAGCTAAGTATGCCTGAATAACTGACCTGAGGCTATGCTTTAACTTGCATAAAGTACATGAGTTCGTGAATCATCATGTGTAATCAGAATCTCAGTACTTGAGCTTACACATAATTTGGAAAGAGAAGAAAACATACAATGAGACCAATGTGTCATGACATGGGATAATCTTCGGATGAACTGCAGAATTTTCTTCTACTGTTTCTCCTTCAGGAATTGAGTCAACTCAAACACAGGCAGAATTTCAATTAAAAGAGCTTTGTTGTACTAAATAAATTACAGTAGTGAAATTAAGCCAAAAAGATATATAAAATGCATTTATGTTTCATATATTCATTGGCTCAGCAGCATCCACTAGTATCTCTCTGAATTTCCCCTACTTCACAACTGGAAATTGTAGGTGATAGGCATACCATTGCAAAAAGACATCAATAAAAACTGCAAACCAGTCAAAGCTCGGAAGATGCAGTGGCAAAGGTAGGATACTTCAAATTGAAATCATCATGTTGAAATTAAAATTTAGAATATTTGACGTGTTTGTTGATATTTGGTCCTGTAATGTTTGATGAGTATGCATTTAGCTTGTGACCGGGTTTGAAACAAGTGAAGATAAAGATAGTACAGACTCACAGAGCAAAGAAAAATCAAAAGTTCACTAATTAACTCATGCTGTTATTTCCTCCAGCCTCACAGTTGTTTTTTGCTTATTTCTAAGACAATTTACATTAATGCTTTTAACTCTATTTACATTTTTATTAATACTGTGTCTGACAGTACTGAAATTCATCCTGTTCCTTATAAGAAAAATAAAATTAGTCTTACTTCTTAACTGTCTTCCTCTTCAACATCTCCAGTTTCATTGCCTGATATTTGCCTTCTTTGGTACATTCATTATTTCCCTGCTAATAATGTCTTTTAAAGAAATAATGCATAAACTCATGGATATGATCTTTTTTTTTTTTTTTTTAATAAGAGAAATCTATCACGATGACTTTCCACTTATATTTTGTTGAGTTTTAGGGACAAGACTTGTAAATAATGAGAATAGGTATATACAGATGCAGTGTTTCATAAAGGTATTTATCTTCTGGGAAATGTTAAAAAGATCACAATCTAAAATGGCTTTTAGCTCAGTAAAACAAATGCTATAGAAAACTTCCAAAGCTAATAAGTTATGAAACTTGGGCCATTATCATTTATTCCTGCATTTATACTTCAGTCTTACTGATGTTTGATTAAGTTCAGCTGGCTAACATCCACTTTAGTGCTATCTTATTTAGGCTTATTGTTTTACACATTGTAAATTTTTATTCTTTTGAGATTACATAATAAGTTTTTACTGGCAGCTCTTGAAAGAAGTAATTTATAGAGCTACAAAGGTATAAGTATTTCCTCAGATTCCTTCCTCATATGTGTGGTTATAACATAGGAAATCTACAGCTCTTAACCTCCCATTTTCTACCCTTCAACAACAGTGAGGGCAGAAGCTACATCAGAAGTGTTTACAGTGGAAGTGAAATGGCAGAAGATCAAAGCTGGCATTAGAAAGAAAAATCAGAGATTAAAATTCCAATGCCATATTGTCATCCTCATGTAGAGTTTAGATAGACAAGTGCTCCTGAGAACAGCTCTTCATATGCTCATGTGTAAAACACATCTGAATACCGATTCTTTAAAAAAAGATCACCAAACCCAACATCGTCTCCTGATGGCAAAGAGGGGGATACTCAACCTTCTTTTAGACTAAGCATTTATGGAGGATGAATTATTCTTTTTCTTTCTCTCCTCAGGATAGGACAACTGAGAAGAACTAGTGGTTTGTTGCTGCCTCTGTAAACCAATTTAGTTCGGTAAACCTGAAGAAGCCTGCCCCTTTTAGGTAGGCATTGTTGGTGGGCTTTTTTGGTTCTTTTTTTTTTTTTTGGGCCAAACTAGCAAACTGAATTGTTTCAGTCAGATAAGCATCTAAGTTAAGAGAAAGGAAGTGGAAGGAGCTTGCAGTCCAGTCTGGGGACAGGGAAGGGGTGATAGAAATCTAGAAATTAATCTTCCATGTTCAACATCAGACTACAGTCGGTGGTGGTGGGGGGGATACAGGTCATTCCTGAGGCTAACACTTTTTTTGCAAAGTAATTTCAAGACCAATAATCTAACCAGATTTCTAAATGCTACATAGAAAAAAACCCAAAACAAACAAGAGGTCAGAGGGCAGAGGGGGGTGGGGAGAGAGGAAAAAACCCAAAAGTTTTTTTTATTTAGGTGATAGAATGGAAGATGCTGACACTCATGTGGGCAACACAACAGCACAAAATAAAGGCATGTAAATAGAAAGACTGTAATTGTTTCTTTTAATTTGTTATCTTGGAACTGAAACCACTAAAAACCACTGCAATATTGCCCTCTCTCCCACAAAACAACTACAAAACAGAATTATCATCTGTATTACAGTGATCCATCAAAAAAGCAAGTCTGAAAAAAATGGATATACAGGCAACAATTTCCCTGAAAAGAATTTCAATTTAAGTACTAGCATTGGCCCAAATTTGTTATTGTCCCAAACAAAGCAAGCATAAAACACTATCTCTCTGCCAATGCAACGTTTCAAATTCAATCAAGAAAACACCTGAGCTAAATTAGATCAATGTCCACTTTGCTGAATTTTTTGAATAAAATCCAGTCTGCTTTGATCTCAGTAAAACCAATAACCAGCTCAAATCCACACCTATGCCAGTGACTACTGATCTCATATTTCAGGTCATTCTTCCAGTGTTATAATTTGAAAGGAAAATGGGCAGAAGATGAAAGTGTGTGCATGACTGCCTGCTTAAACTGACTTGGCTTTTCCTGTGAGAGGTGGCAAAGAGGCAGATTTGGTCCTGTACAAGCTGCCACAGAACATTTTTGCTTCCAGCCCATGCACTTTCAAAGGTAATGGGAAGAATTAGTTTCCTTCTCATGTCTCTCTCTTATTAACAGTTATCCAGCATTGTTGCTTGGCCTGAGCAAAGGATTTTTTAGCATAAAAATGAATTTACTGTTTAGCATTCTGAAACAGAATTTTTGGCTGCAGGGACTTCCATAAATGGAGTAAATGTGGCTTTCTGCAATAGAATTTGTTTCTGGGTAATTTTGGGGGTTTTTTTGTGTGTTTTGTACTTGGGGTTTTTTTGCTATTTTTTGTATTATCAAGGTGATGTACCTTGTACATTTACTTTGAAAGCTAATCATAATCTATATAGTTCATCAAGGTTGCTCTGGTAAAAAAAAATATTAATTTTAATTTCTTTTATAAGCTGTATTAATTTTTTTGTCTACTAGATTCTAGCCTATATTATATCTGGTAAAAATTAAATGAAACTTCAGTGTATTCATTACTTAAAAAATATTAATATTTAGGACAGAACAAAAATATTCATAGGAGTCCTTTTTAATAAATGACTTCTAATGATTGGAAGGAAGAAGCAATGATTACTGTTGCATATCTTTTCTTTTTCTAATTTGTACAATAACAGATATAGCATTCACCTTTCTTTACTTTTAAAAAATTCTCTCATTTTCATATACATATATATATTTTATATATAAAATATTTAACACTGTTA